>JACTOM010000562.1:8674340-8933625 GCA_015832385.1 Elymnias hypermnestra
GCTTAGCAGCGCAATAGGTCTATAGTTCTTCAATAAGGTGTTGTCACCTTTCTTGAAGAACAGAACTACCACGCTCCTATGCCATGCCTTGGGCACCGTGCCTTCCAGGATGACGGAATTGAACATTCGCTGAAGGACTTTTAGAATGGGTTTTCCACCCGCCTTCAGGAGTTCCGCTGTGATTCCGTCATCACCAGGTGCCTTGCTGTTCTTCATCTGTTTAAGGGCCATACTAATCTCGTACAAGCTGACGTCCGGGATATCTTCGGTATAATGTCGGGTAAGTTTGGCACGAGGATCTTTAGCCAAACAATCAATAGGCTTGCAGGTCGATGTGTATAACTGTCCATAGAAACTCTCAACCTCCCTCAAAATCTCAGGTCTAGAGGCAATGAGTTCGCCGTTACCGGTCCTTAGTCGCGTCAACTGGCTTTGACCGATAAACAGATCTTTTGCGAACACTTTAGTACCTCTATTGCGTTCGATCGCAATACATCATATATTGACAAGTAGACGGTGGAGCGTTGGATGAAGAATCTGGGTGGCATTTTATTTCGATCCCGAACCGGCAATCATCGCAAGTATGAGCTGACGAAGGGGCTCATAAATTGCAAATAAAAATGCCGTGTTATTTGTAAATATTAAAACTATTCAATCTTCAAACGAATTATCATAAAAAACGCTGCAAATCTTCTAGACGCTAATCATGCATGTCCTCCGTAAAAATTTTACTCTCATGCGCCTAAAAAAGTTTCACTTCAATTAATATAATGTCTTACGAAGTTTTCCAAAAGCAAAGTTAGTAGAGGTTTATAAAGTATTACAGATATAGACTGTTTTATAAATTTCATATCAACATTTTTCTGATACGAGAATAAAATCCCCTACTGAATATTCAGGCTTATTTCGATATGCTTCACTTTTCAATTTACTTGCGAATATTTTAATCAAAGGGAGACGGTGTATTCAGAAAAATACTCATCATACGATAGCATAATGCTCTTATCTCGCCACTAACGATGTCTTCATCAAAGATTTCCTTCCATATGTGCGGTAACTAATGAAAAGGTTCAGATCTGCCGATGCCGCGAGACGTACAGATAGGAAAATTAAAACGTCTAGACTGTTGCTTGTGCTTTTTGTTTTATTTCAGACATTTCTTGCGCTTTGACTTTTGCATAACATATACATCGAGATGTTGATTCAATCTTTGACTCGTTTTCGATCACAATATATGTTGATTCTTTTATACTTCAGGCAGGTTAGGGCTTGACTGTATCCTTACTGGATATGGATGGATGGATGGATGGAGGGATGGATATCCTTGACGGTATGTCCAGAAGCAGTTTCAAATGTAAACACATACATGACATCATGCCTCATTCCCATTGGTCGTTCGGGTTCATCGCAACACTCTGTGGGGTACCGAGGCAGGGGCTCATTTCCCTTTCATGCATCTTACCTTCGTCGCTTCGTCGTCGCTTCAACCGATGGACTTCCACTGCTGGACATAGGTTTCACGAAATGATACCCACAAGGCCCGATCTTGCGCCGCCTGGCTCCAGCGGCTACCAGCGACCCTCTTTATGTCATCGGTCCACCTTGTGGGGGGACTACCTACACTGCGCCGCCCGGTGCGGGGTCGCCACTCCAGCACCTTCGGGCCCTAACGTCCATCGGTCCGTCGGACTATGTGCCTCGCCCATTGCCACTTCAGGTTCGCGATTCGTAAGGCTATGTCAGTGACTTCTTCAGTCAGTGTCAGTGGCATCTTACCTTAGGCATTCAGTAAATGCCCGGTACTCTTTTTTGCCCGTATTTCATACGGGCTGGATCCGGCCGGTATCGCCAGCGGGTCCTTCCTGGTCAATTCCGAGGGGGGTATGTTTCGGGTGTTGCTGCTACCGTGTCATCTTTGCCGCTATCACCTACGGTGGTGACAGCAGTTTGCCGTTCTTTGGTACTGCCTGGTAATGCCGTCGAGGTGTGTGTGCGGAGAGTAATACCTCAGCCGGAACATACTCCTCGCAAGCTGGCGGACGAACACGTATAACGTAATTCCTAACGTTCCTAGGAACTGCTACTATCAGACGTAGGCACTTGTTCTGCAGCCTTTTTTCTCTGACATCCTGAGCAGAAGATCCTTGCACATCTCATTGGCTTCTTTCATTCTCATTAAACCTTTTATACAACTTCGTCGGTCAATAGTGCTCTTGATCTCGCCCTTATTTAAAATGTCATGGATTTGGTTCTGGAACGTTCCAACTTTCTCATTCACTCTGACTCTTAAATATTTTTTGTCAGTCTCCTTTCATTCATTCTCTCTACTGATGGAAAATTATGGTGATTGTACGTTGATAACTAGGCAAAGCCTCATTCCTGGTCCAGACTCAGACGAATTAGAAGATACTGATTCCTAAATTTGACTTATCGGATATTAGATTGACGATCTCTGCTAGCAAAGCTCATACAATTACACTAGCAAGGCAGTCGAAATGTTATCTTTGACTTATTTTTTTATTAATTAGTAGAAAACATCGATATTATTGATCGATTCACTAATATATTACTTTGCAGTGAATTAACACGACACACAGCAATACCAATTTAACATTTGAGTCTTTTTTGATGTAATTGGAGTGATACATCAACATGCTTCAACAAAATATGCATGAAATCAAAATAAATGACACAACGAACTGCACTCTTTGCGGTCAACCAGAAGATGTACGACTTCTTCTAGAGTGTATTAGAAGTCGTAGGGAAAGACATTTAGTGATATTTCGCAATGGTCTAAATTGTTTTTATGTTGAAGGGAATTCTGTGTATAAATATTAATTTTTTTACCAATATCCAAATCAAAAAATTCTTTAATCATGTAGGCTCATCAAACACTTATGTATCGTCAGTCTGTCCGTTGATAATAAATCTACCACCGGTTCAGAAAGTTGAAGTTGTCCGCTGAGAAGAAATCGGCAAGAATCTCAACGGTTACTCTTTTAAATAATATAATAACGTTCAAATATTTCTATCGCTTAAATATGATAACTAACTAACTGATTGCGGTACTTTATTAAAAATGTGTATACTCAAACGGAACAAATGATTTCTGAACTTTCTTCACTCTATATATGGCATTACCAGTTTGTTTTTATTTCTTGTATTAAAATTGTGTATTTTGCTTTGCTTCCTTTATAATTCAATATTATTCCGGATATTTAAATGTTTTTTTAATATATATGCATATATATATATATATAAATATATACCGTCATGGCTGAATGTGTTGTTAGACAGTGCCTGATTTGTAAGTTGTTCTTCCTGATGGACTATTGGTCATGGATACATGATAAAGCTAATCTCGTGATGAATTTACGAAATACTTATTAAAAATTTCAGTAAAGTTGTCGTATTTCTAATTTAAATATGTATTTGAATGAAAAGTAAACATCATTTCATTCATTTCTAATACCTAATTAAAATTATAAGGTAATTACTCTAGTGGTACAAGATTAGCAAAGTTTCTCGAAAGACATTTGTAAAAGTTTATAAAGGCTCAAATTCAAGCCAACCCGTCCAAGACGTTCTCTTCATTAACGACAAGAAAAGTGATGTCATTCCGTTGTGACACAGCATGTAGGGAGATCCGTTCCCCCCGGTGGTCTCTTCGCTACTGACTCGAGTGTTACCAACTCTCGAATATATTTGTCCCGAAAATTAAGTCAAAAACATCTAAAATCACCACAATTATTTCATAACTCTAATAAAATGATAAATTCGTGATAATGTTATACTATATTATAGTTAAATGATCTAAATGTATAAATATAAAAAATTGTTTGTACATATTTCGGTTCTGAAAACCTATCTCATATGCCCCAAACGGTTAATAAGGATAAGATAGTTGGGACTACTGAGCTCACACATTCTTTCATTCGCAATTAACATTAAATTTAATAAAATGACTCTGGTATATCTCATATTGAGAAATACACGAGCGACTACGCGAAATAGGTAGTAAATAGTGTAATCAAAATGTTATTTCCTTAAATATGCTTAATAATCTATTATGAATCATTAAGTCTATGCATTGGTAATGAATTTACGATCGGTTCGAGTGATTTTACTAAAAAGAATCCGGCAAGGAAGTCAGTAGTGCACTTTTAACAATACTTATTACAGTATAATGTAAATTTTCTTTATAAATTAATTCGTCTAATGTAAATTAATCTCAAATATGATTTCTTTTTCATACGTACCTGTCTGTAATTTAAAAATAATACATGATATTTAATAATATTAATTGTTTGCAATATTCACCATTTTGACGCAGTATAAATCGAAAAGCTATTATACGGTAAATGGTAAGTAGCCGCCCATTAACGTCCCACTGCTGGGCACAGGCCTCCTCATTCATATGAGAGAGGGTTTTTAGAGCATAGACCCATAAGTGCACTCTCTATTCCTTCACTGTCATAGTCCGACGTGACGGAAATCTGCCACGAGCGGAGAGGGATCAGGCGCAGGACCGACGGCTTAACATGGTCTCCGAGGCACGGGGATGGATTACACCGCAAAATTTTTCCCAACTTCGGGCATATATTGCTTAGAAAACTCAATATCGATTTCGAATTGACCCGACCCAGGAGGCGAACCCAGGGCCTCATGTCTATAGTCCAACATGCTAAACACTAGACCAATGAGTAGTTATACTTCATGGCATTTATTTAATAGAATATTGTTGGCTTCAATAATGCCCCTTAGAAAATTATGTCATTTATTTTACCTCTGCATTTGAAAACGCCAAGGTTGGAAACACTGAGTGACTTGTGCGCGGTTACCACTCCCCCGACACCCACTCCAGAGGCGAGGGGGTGGTCGGCTTTCTCTTTCATTTTTCCTTCTCTCCTCGGCTCATCCAGTTACATCGTTCTTATGTTTTATTTTTAATTAAAGCGTACGCAAGTCGGCGGCGTAGATCTTGCCCCCCCAGAAAATGGGGGTCGGCGGGTACATACGCGGTGGGTGTTGATGATTTTTCAATGGGGAGAAAGAGTTCCCTCATTTTCTTAAGAGAAAATTGCGTTTTGTTTTCGAGTAGTCGAAGTCTGTCGTAATCGCTTTTGTTTTGTAGGAGTTCCTCGTTCTTATGCATGTGGACGTTTTAGTAGCAACGTAAATTGTGTACTTAAAAGTTTCGTTGCGACATTGTTGAGACGTCGGTGTAGTTTTGTTAAACGTCTTAGAATGTTTAAGGTACTTTTATAATTAATAATACTGAAAGGTAGAGAAGACTTTATTGCACAATCATTGAAAAAATATATACAAATTATGAGACAATTAACTGTGATCTAAGCGTTTAAAGGTGATCTTATTACTGCAAGCCATCTCTCTTGTATATTTTTTGTAAGCTTATTTATTTATTTATATGGTCAAAACAGGTCACAATATTTGATATACTTAAGTAGTAACATATAAATTGATAGATCTTATTGAGACCCTATATGGTTGCACAGCATAACATTATTGTTTTAAAAATCTTATCTTACTATCATATAGTCTTATTTATACAAGTCTTAATTTATTAGTAGGATTTTATTGACACATATCTTAATTATATTAATTTAATTACAAAGTGAAATAAAGCTATTATAAAAAACTGAGAAGCTAGCGTTTGTTTTTAAAGACAAAAAGACGATATAATTGTTTGTCCTAAGACATAATATAAGACATGATATAGTTTTATATTATGTGCAGGAAAGTATTTTTTTTATTGTATTGTGTAGCCTTTGTATGATTAGAAGCTTAATTAATTAAATAATAAGACAAAACAGTGCTAGAAATTAAACATATACTTATTTATATTTTAGTTCGTAAATATAAGTAATTTTCTGTGAAATATCTATGTAGATATGTTATATATGAGTGGAAAGTATATATACACATCTAGTATTTAAAATAAGTAATTATTATGAATATATATTAATTGCTTCATTGACGTATGGGTTCGCTTGTTATGGTAAACTTTTTATATCGAATTTTTCAATTTGTCTTGGTTTGGTCTAGTGGGAGGCTTCGGTCGTGGCTACCTTATCACTATACTAGCAAAAACGTACCGCCAAGCAAAAATATCGCGTTCTAGTACGATGCTGTGTAGAAAGCATAAGAGGTATATACTTAACTACTTTCCTTAGACTTTATCATCACTTATCGTCACAGGCAGCAATAAAAAACAATATTCATTTTAAAAAAAAGTACACATGACAGAAGTGAAACTTTTTTGGCAAACAAATTTTTAAGTTTTTGTTTATATTTATTCAAATCTAAAACTTGAGATTTCCGAGACTTAGAGGGAGGGAAAAAGGATGATATGTTAGGAATTTATTAAATTTAATTGTCATTAAAAGTATCGAAAATAAATACAAATAATGTATGGAAATCTCAAAAGACAAATTATAAATAAAAATGCCAATTGGTTTTGTCAATATTAGAATTTTTTTAATAAATTTTGTTTTTGAATTTAAAATTTAGAAAAGAGAATTTATGAAATATTTTTATTTTGTATTTTATGAAAAATAGTATATTAAATTAAAATGCCATACGTAATTTGTAAATATTAAACAAATGCCATAAAGTATGATAGATTTTCGATTTATACTGCGTCGAAATGGTGTATTAATATCATGTATTATTTTAAAATTACAGAAAGATACATATGAAAAAGAAATCATATTTGAAATGAATTTACATTTGACGAATTAATTTATAAAGAAAATTTACATTATATTATAATAAGTTTTGTTTAAAGTTCACTACACAGTTCCTTGCCGGATTCTTTTTAGTAAAATCACCCGAACTGGTAGTAGATTTATTACCAATAAATAGACTTGATGGTTCATAAGATAGTATTAAGCATATTGGAGTAAAGAATATTTTGATAACTAACCTTCAAACGAATTAGCATAAAAAACGCTGTACCTCTTCGGGACGCTGATCAGGCATTTCACCCCCATCAAAATTTTACCCTTTTTTACACTTTAAAAAATCGTTTTTCTTTTTTAAATTTTTTGCTTAAGGTAAGGATATTCTTTTATATAAATAATCATCAGAATAATAACTCATCCAATTAATTTTATAGATAAATAAGAGTCCTATCATTATTAGCTTATTTAATTTTGCTTACTCCTCGAAATGCAAGAATAACGAAATTATTTTAATATATCTCCCAGTTGGAATCCTATAAAATTGGATCGAAATTAATCGGATAGCATTAATCGGAAGCAAAAAAATATATCACGTGAATTGGCATACGTGTAGATTTGTATTTTTAATTGAATTGAAGTTGATTTGCATTTTTCAAGATGTTTCTTAACATTGGTCTTGTCATATTATAAACAAGAGTACGTGTTTATATGCTTTTCAGAATTGATTCCATTAGATTTTGATCCGATAAATGACGGGTTTCTCAATATTTCTCCTACCTGAGTAACATCACCAGTAACAGCTATTATCCATTTAAATATCTGATGTCCAAATCTAAAATTAGTTTTTTGTGACACCTGCAACCATAAAAAAGACTGTCAATGCATGATATTGTAGATAGATGTATTATAAAGTATAATGTAAATATATATGTCGGAGTGCAATAGTCTATGGAACGCTGGCGCCATCTGTCTATCATCTTGGGGCAGAGTCAATAGTGACATTCCGGCGCACGTCTCTCCAGTTCCCGGGTGACCGTCCGCCAGAGCGGTCGACTATTGAAACTGTCGCGTTGTTAGCTATTATTGTCAACGTGTTTGTTTAAATTGTTATCGAGAACATTAAGTGATCGGACACTATAATCTGCGTTAATAAATAAGGTTGTTTGATTGCACCAACATTACCCATCAACGCCCACAGCATGGAAATTGAATTAAGAATGCCGTTAATGGCAATGTCGGCGGAGAACCCTACGACCCTGTACTTTATGCATCCTTCTCTCTTATTCTCCGACATATATAATGGTTTAATTACTTTAACCATTGCAACAGTAACAAATAAAAATTGCACTACTACCCACTAATTACAATTTTATTTCACAATAAACGAAAAAATGCCATCAAAATCCACTATTAAGGCGTTCCTATAAAAAGATGGCTAAATGTGATATCTCAGATTATAATACTTGTTTTGTATCTACTATACCTTCACTGCAAACGAAAAAACTTAAAATTTCATTTTACTAATAAAAAGACTCTAACATTCTATACTACTAAAGTTTATCTACGCAGAATTATCGCAAAATACTCGAAAATATAATATTTTTGGAGTATTTTAACAGCACTATAAAAGAAAATAATGCACTCTAACCCAGTAACAATAATTTGTTTACACTACAAACAGAAGAAAATCAACTACAATCTATTACTAACGTAGAGTGTAGTTTGGAGTGACTTTTTTCGTTTTTATTTAAATTAAAATACTACAAAAAATATTTTTATTTTATTAATATTAACTTCATTCAATACAGGCATGGATAAGAATGTATTGTATACATATTTTAAGTAATAAATGTTTGACTTTTAACTTATAAACACCTACCTTCTCTCTTCTTTCTTTGACGTTTCCCTATACGTTGGATTGTCTGGAAGAAATCGCTAATTAGCGATAAGACCGCCCATTGTACACTAGAATTATTTAAAGTTAAACCATTGTATTGTTTTATTTTATTTTGTTTCAATAAAGTATACTATCTATCTATATGACTATTTTGCGATCGCTTTCTTAAAATTTATTCAAGAGATATTTTCTCGTAATATTTGTCCTTGTACAAAATTCTACCTAATTTTATTGTTTCAGGGATATAAGCGTGAAAATGTAACGGATAGACCAACGCATTTGTAATATTAGTATAGATGGAAATGTATAAACACATCATAAGCTCATTACAAGGCCAAATCACACAAACACATGCACAACAAATTATCCCCGTCTCAAAAGTTAATGTAATGAAAAACAAAAAGGGCCAAGAAAAGGGTGCGTTAAGTTCCACCGAAAAACGGGAATTTGTAAGAAGTTGCCACCCCCCAGCCACCCCGGGGGACACTGCCCCCTCGTGTGCGAAAATAAATTGCCAAGAATAATAATTATAATGAAAGCGAAAGAAAGTATAAATTAGTGGGGACGACCCGAGACGAAAGCCCTTGTAGATGTGTGCGACATTTTAAAACGTACATATGGACGAACGCTTGACTTAGTTAATAATTTAATATAAAAGTAGGAAAATACTGTGTTGAATTCACTTTGCCATATGCAAAAGAAGTCTGTAAAAATATCCAAATAGATGATAGTCCACTAAAGAAAGTTAAGCCCACAGTTTTCTTAGGAATAACCTTAGACACTGGGCTACAGTGGGTGCCCATAATAAGACGCTGGCAACCAAACTTAATTCAGCTGCATTTGCTGTTAGGAAACTAAGGCAATACACTGATGTTGAAACTGCTAAATGGTGTATTTCGCTTATTTTTATAACATTATGTATTATGGAATTCTGTTTATATTACAAAAAAGAGCAATAAGTGCCATATATCAATTGGTAACTCGCGTTTCCTTAAGAGATAAATTCAAAGTAACATCAGTTATCACAGTACCGTCGCAATATATATTGAACTAGCTGAACCCTCCGACTCCGTCTGCGTGGAATGTTTTTTGGGTAGAATTTTCTTTCTTTTAGGCAAATAGTTATACAAATGTAATGGTTGAGTTTCTTGCCGGTTTCTTCTTAGCGGAATTAACTTTACGAACCGGTGGTAGATTTGTTACCAAGGGAGAGGCTATAGACGATTCAAAAGAGCTTTTTGAGCCTTCTCGAATAAAGAATATTTTGATTTTTGATTTTGAAATAAGAAACATACCTATAACACCTCCGCCAACCCCCTGGCGGGTGGAATTGGCGTAAAATCCGTTCTTAGCTGACGTCTACTCGGCAAAAGGAATACTCATACCAAATTTAAAGTCGCTACGCCTTATGGTTCTAGAGATATCGTGATGAGTCAATAGATACCTGGATATCTCTTATATATCCGTAATACTATCCACTTATTCAGCAAAAAGAGCGAAACACACAATTTTAACGCAAGAAATAAAAACAAACTTGTAATGCCATATTTTAGAGTAAAGAAGGTTCAGAAATCATTTATTGGGTTGAGCATACGCATTTCTAATAAAATATTCGAATCACTACTGGGTTTACCTTTACATAGTTCTAGGAAATATGTTAAAAATGTCTTATTTAAGCGATCAAAATGTTTGGATTAGATTCCATTTGCACACGAAGACTAAACATGTGGTAACATACAAAAACTAAATTAAAAGGAGTAACCGTTGAGTTTCTCGCCGGTTTCTTCTAAGTGGAATCAACTTTCCAAACCGGTGATAGAGTTGTTATCAACGGACAGACTACTGGGCATTCTAAAGTGCTTCTTGGGCCTACTTGATAAAAGAATATTATGATTTTATGGAGTCAACCAGCATTTAAGACATTTTAAAGTCTACAAAGCAAGATTTTGATACTACATGTCGTAATGAAACGATATGAAAAGTCAAACTATCAGTGAAAATCATATGAAAATTCTTTCAATGGTTTCTGTGTTTATCGCGACAGACAGATAGACAGACGCTGGTTAGGACTTTGATTTATTATATTTAAGTACACGTCAGTCTCTCTCTCTCATTGACACTCAAAGCTATGTAACATTTGATGGAACTGATGAGAGTGATGGTATTTTTTAGACATTTTAATATTCTTGGTCATCATCTTTGATGATTATATCACCTAATTTATCAATCTAGATCATCGTTTTTACACCAGATAGTTATTAATCCTTAAAATACATATAATTAATGCAAAAGGAATCATAACATCAATAAATAACGTATGTAGATATCCAGAGTTTAGCAAAAAAGTGTAAATTTGTCTGTTGCCATTAATATTCGAAAGGGTTGGATTTTTATGGGCTTTCACTGGCTTATCATATAAAAAAATAACATAGGCTTTATTATCTCAAACTTTCTATGGAAATATAGATATTGCGTAGATTTTAATATTATCTTCTGCATTCCCTATTGTCAATCTAAGCACTAATATACTTGACCTACATTCTTCCTTGAGACCGGAGCGTATAAAAACTAATCTTTTCCTAAAAATAAATAATAAATTATTTCGTTTTTATTGCTTTATTTATTTAATATTATAAATGTCTAAATAGAGAATTTACCTTTTTAGACACTTCGACAATAGTCTTTGAGATATTCAATTTAGTTTTAGTAAACATTTAAAAAAAAATATTGCATACATACATAGCATCATGCCTCATTCTCATAGGGGTAGGCAGAGACCACGTCCTTCCACTTGCCATGATCCTTGCATATCTCCTTCGCTTCTTTCATTCTCATTAAACCTTTCATAGAAGTTCGTCGGTTTAGAGTACTCTTGACCTGGTCCTTGTTTAAAATGTCCTGGATTTGGCCCAGGAATGTTCTTGACTCATAAATCCTTTTTGTCAGTCTCCTTTCATTCATTCTCTCTCTCTATAAAATTTTATTCCTCAAAAAACACGAAATTTTTCCTGTATTTATTAATAAATATGATTTTATTATGTAAGTTTTAATTGCATTCGAAAATTTCTATGCTTTGGGCGAATGTCACGGTATTTTCTATATTTTATGATACACCTACTTACGAAAGTTTTTGAAGTGAAACTTCTTAAGGTTCTATGGGTATGTAATAGGCTCGATCTCGGTCACACTTTACTTAGAAAAAATTAGGACAAATATTAATTTTTTAAAATATAAAATTATAGAATTTAATGCACTGTAAGCAAAAGAAGTTTCAATCTCACGTGTGACACTATTTTTAATAAAAAAGAGTGAAACATTTTTTAACGATTCCAAAACAAAGAAAACTCAATATTTTTTTAACAATGAGATATCTTGGAAAATATTTTTATTTTTTATCAAATGACACATAATTGAAGATTATATCCTGTGGTGGAATAATCTACTCCATAATCATTTTTATTTACTTAAAAACACAGATACCATTACCTTTTTGTAACAAATCTAAATAGTCAGGTAAAGCCTAATAAATAATTAAATATTTAGATATTAAATTGACATCTTGTACGTATAAAAAGTCAAGAACAAATTCATCATTTTTGAAACAATGATACAAAGATACAGATTTAAATGAAATCAAATTATTTTTATGTAGCATCGGATAAACGTCGTATCAAGAAGCATACATTTTTTTAATTGTTATAAATTTCCTTTTATGATTAAAATAAGTTGTGTGTGTCTCGTCTCTTATGAATCGTCAAATCTCATAATTTTCTCATAATACTGCAATGTCAACAAGTGCAAGTTGTAAATAAAGACGCAACGGTGGACTTTGTGTTATAAAATGTAATAATGTTTATATTTAAACTGATCTACTTGATGTTATCCAGTTTTGTGATTTCTGACCTAAAGAGAGAGTTTTCTTTTCTTTTATTGCTAACAGATTAGCGCTTGACTGTGATGTCACCTGATGGTAAGTGATGATACAGTGTAAGATGGAAGCGCGCTAATCTGTTAAGAGGTGATATACCCCCTTACGGTTTCTACACAGCATTGTACCGGAACACAAATCTCTTTGTTTGGCGGTACGTTTTTGCTGGTAGAGTGGTAACTAGCCACGGCCGAAGCTTCCCATCAGTCCAGATTCAAACAAATTAGAAAATACAATTTTCTAAATTCGTCCTACCAGAGATCGAACCCGGGACCTCCGCTAGCAAAGCGAATACTCCCACTACTGCGCCAGCGAGGCCGCCGTTTTCTGGCCTAAAACCATCTGGGCATGGATCTGACCTTCTAAACGAAGCTAATTTAGGACATATTGGTTGAAAGATATCAAAGTCTATAACAAACAACTCCAGCAGATTTAAATAATATCAAATTAATTTTTTGTGTACTTTCGGAATTCAATCGGTCAAACACTGAAAGAAAATTTCCATATAAAATATATAGAAAAACTATCAGCAGACGATCTAAAGATGTCAGTTAGTAAATTTAGAGCTTTTATTGAGCGAAAGCTAATTGAAAATCATACTATTTGAAGAATTACTTAGACGATAAAAAAGCATGTTCTAATCTAATAAAAAGGACACCTGACTGAGTTCTTTCTGGATTCTTATCAGAACTCTAGATTCTACGTCATGCTTTGAGCAATGCATGCATGCGTCATCAATTGTACATTGGAAATAACGTATGGAAAAAACTAGATTTGATGATTCAAGTTTCGCAAATATCTTTTTTTTTGCGCTAGGAAATGCCTTTACGCATCCCGATGAAAGACTGTCCAATCGGGAGTGTGGGACTCACAGATTACAGAATACCCACTAAGACCCAGCGGATTCCTCCTCATCCATGAGCGAGATCACTAGAAGTTCCCCAGCTGCATTCCACTGTTGTGACCCGCATGACACTGACCACGAGGACTTACCACTCAATGGGGTGAAACATATAGAGTATACGTACAACTTCTGCCACCAAGTCTCCTCCGGTGAGGGAAAGCTTCAGCCTCTTGCTACCTTAGTCTCTCACTTGCCTTCTTCAGCGAGATGACGGTCTCGCAAAAGACGGCAACCGCCCTCCACCCAATAATTTGAAGGATTACTTAGACGATTAAAAAGCATACTCTAATCTAATAAAAAAGGACACCTGACTGAGTTCGTTCTGGATTCTTATCAGAACTCTAGATTCTACGTCATGATTTGATCAATGCATGCATCATAAATCGTACATTGGCAATAATATATGGCGAAAACGGGATTTGACGATTCAAGTGTCGCAAAAATCTACTCGAATGTAGGATTTGAATTTATAACTAAATTGAGATATATCTTAAATAAAAATTAAGCATCAGTCAACGAAGCGTACATAATACACCCTCATACAAGAACTCAATACATATTTCTTACGCGATCGCCGGGATGCGAAAAGGGGGAATGAAAAAAAACTAATTAAAAAAGCAATCAAGGTTTTCTTGACGGCGCTCACGTTCGCCCATATCGTCTTACCCCCACTTCCTGGGGTGAGGTCCCCCACCATGCTCACCCTTTAAGGGGAGGCTGTGGGGGGGAGTGGTACTAGATTTACGTAACACGTTTAAAGTGTGTTTTGATGAAGTAATCATCCCATTTCCCCGGACTGCGTTTAAGAATTTTGCGGCTCGGACTTACGGCGACATTTCCGTTTTTTTTTTCACTCCAACTCTTTAATCCGGATTTCTTAACGAGTCGCCATATTATAATTTAAGCGGGCAATTCTCGAAATTCATTTCGCCGGAATGTATTGAAATTTCCTTTTTCCCAGAGATTCGGAGTAATTGCCTCTTTATGGTTTAACGTTTTTTTTAATGACTCCCGAAATTTAAGCGTATTTTTTTTTACGGACGGCCGCCGCGGTATTCTGAAAGCACCAGTTGCTTCATCTGCTCTTTCGTGAATGCTGTATTGAATATTAAAAACTGAGCTAAAGCCGTAATTTAATTTAGTCCATATATTTCTCAAATTAGCCTTAAAGCTAATTAGCCCTTCTCATTATATTCAAATATATTCTTTTACAGAAGTAGTCCTTAATATTAGAGATATTTAATAAATGTAAATATGGTTATATGATCTATATATTACTGTATAGTATCTTATAAATAACAACTGAAGAAATATACTATTTATTCTATACCTAGCCATCTAACAGTAACCTGTAGTATTTACATAGAAAGAAAACCTTTAAAAGTTTTACGTAAGCAATACATAAAGGGCGTTGTACCGTTTTTCTTAAAATAAATTTAATTGAGAAGTTAATCTAAAAACTAAAAGTAATATACGGTATTCCACTATGGGCCATTGCAAAGCATGAAGAAAGTTAGTTAATGTGTTTATTTAATAAGTAACTTAATTGAATTTGGGTTGAGTTTATACCGCAAAGGAATTATTAAAAAAAATCATCTTAATGACACAAATTATCAGAAACATTTCTGTTTAGCAAAAGTTTACTCAAGCAATATATTCAAAATACGGTTACGTAGAATAAAGCTACAGAATTTTGATTGTTTTATATTTATAGAGCACGAAAATTATTTCTTCTTATATTCTCTGAAACCACCAAACCGATGGGCGTTATAAAACCACTAAATACACTCACTACAAAATCTTTAAAGCTATTCTTTCCTTCTTGACTACCTCATTGGTCTAGTAGTTAGCATGTTAGACTACAGACATGGGGTTCTGGGTTCGAGTCCCGGGTCGGGCCAATTCGATTTGCCCGAAGTTGGGAAAAATTTGGCAGTGTGATCCACCCCCGTGCCTCGGAGAGCCCGTTAAGCCGTCAGTCCTGCGCCTGATCTCTCTCCGTTCGTGTCGGATAGCCGTCACATCGGACTATGAGAGAGAAGGAAGAGAGAATACACTTGTGTACTATGCCTGCCAATCCGCAGTGGAGCAATGTGGTGGGTCTATGCACTAAAAGCAGTGGGACGCTAATGCCTGCTACGAACTTGCTTTTTTTGCTTGAAATTTAGCAAGTGAATCTTTTCGAATTATGAATGGTTCCTAGGTACGGATTTCTCTATATTTCCAAGGGATTGGAAACTACGCGGATGGCACTACTACAAATAGATATAAGTTACATCTAAGTTAAAAAGAAAAGTCGCGGTGGCACAGTAGATTGATTCTAAATAAGAGTCACGAGCTTCTTGATAAGCCTTCTCTTAATTCTCTTTATAATAACTAATCTATCTAATTATTGTTCAAAATACATAACGGTACTTTTCGGTGAAGGAGTAACATCCTGAGGACACCTGTATGTCTGGAGCAATTGGAGCTAACCCACAACGGAACAGCGTGGTGGGACTTTGCTATAAAACCCTTCCACCTATAAGCAATTAGGTCTACTATACTTATTGCAGATAAGAACATCCACCTAATTTAGCCTAAAGTAATGTAATTTTGGACTAATAAACTTACCGATTAACATTTGTAAAAGTGACTACATTCATAGCACGCAGAGACGCCTTCGCCCAGCAGTGGGACTTAAGATACTGAGTACTTTACCTGACAATTAAAGTAAATTTAGCTAACATTCCATTCTATTATAGACATTCGTTTGATTCATCTTAAGGAAGAAACGCTTTGCTACATATAATAAAGTAATTGGAATTCCTTCTGTCCTTTAGAGTCATCCTGTCCTAGATACAAGTGGCGAGACATGATTTATAGGACTGCTATACGAAAAGAAACCTTGTCTTCCATGTGACAAAGTCGGAGTTAATTTGTACTTTATTCGGTTTATTAAAATACTGTGGCCGTACAGGTACAGAGGTAGAAATAAAAACGAGCCAAAGCAGTTACTTTTATGAGGGCGCGAATAAGATGTTTCGGACTCCGTCTAAGGAATGAGGTGAGATATGTAACGTACACAGTACGAATAAACAACTCAGATTATGTCCAAATTTTATCAATCATTTTATCAGTCAAAAATTCTTTAGGTGCCCTTCACGGTCTTATTTTGTAGGTATTGAATATGAGTGACACGTCACGCTCCGATGTGTAACACACATTCGTGTAAAGTGAATACGAGAGCCCACGCATCAATGCCGAGATTTTCATTATTTCATCTAACATTATTGACAATATTCACACAATTATCTAATATATCAAATTCTCGTGTCACGGTGTTAGAAGTTGTACTCCTCCTTAACGGCTTGACCGATTTAATAGGTCAGCTAGTAATTATATATTATTTTTATTTTCTAAACAGTTATATGTCTTGTCAATGTCTTACTTCTATTACAGTATTGGATGGTAAATCTATATTTCGAAACCTGGTTTTAATAAAAGATATCTAACTATATTTTAGTGAAAAATTCATGTTAACGAAACATCGAGAAAGTAATGGAGATATGTATGATCTTATTGTATATATTTTTTGTTTAGATTTTAAAGAATGCCTGTGTTAAATTTCATATTAAAATGTTTGTATTTAGTTGTTATTATTTTTTTCAACTGTTGTCATGTTAATTACTGAAAAAAGGGAACTTTAATCAATTAACTTTTTAACCCAACATATATTGACGATATGATGAACGAACATTTTTTTTTTGCAAAAAAGCACATGCGGCCATAAAACACTTCCTTCTGCACTACAACCCTGTAAGCATATACCTTTCTTTATACCTGCCTTTAAAAGATATTTTCATATAATAATAAATAATAAATATTTTACAAAAGGATTCATATATATTAATGTACAACATAAAAACTTTTTTTTTTTTTTTTGCTGACAGGTTAGCGCTTGACTGTGATGATGGCAATTTACTTCTTATGGTTACTACACAGCATCGTATCAGAACACCTATTTCTTTGCTTCGCCAAATTAGAAAATACAAGTTCCTCAATTCGCCCCACTGGGGGTCGAACCCTTACAGATCAAGTACTGCCACCACTGAGCCAGAGAACCCGTCAGTTTATATAATTATAACACTTCCTCATACTATACAATTATAAGCTAACTTTTCGCCACAAGTTGGAATACAAATGTCTACAAATAAACTTAATCTGATACAATATTAACACAAACAGGTGGATACAAAACACACCATTTTACACAGTCATAGCGGGTCGATAAAAATAAAAATAAAAATTGCGTGCGCACAAAGTACACATGTCAGAAGGGAAACTTCTTTGGAAAACAAATTTTACAGTCTTGTGTATATTTATAAAAACCTGAAACTTTACATTTCTGAGACTTAGAAGGAGCGAAAAGGAAGATATAGGAATTTAATGAATTTAAGTGTCATTAAAATATTAAAAGCCTCGAAAATATATACAAATTATTTATTGAAATATCAAATGACGAATTGTAAATAAAAATACCATGAGCTTTTTGTCAACATTAGAAATTATGCATTAAATTTCGGTTTTTTAAATTTAAAATTTAGAAAAGACAATTTTTATGATATTTTATTTTATAATTTTGGAAAATTGCATATTAAATTATTCAATGTCACATGTTATTTGTAAATATTAAAACTACCGAACTTTCAAATGAATTAGTATAAAAAACGCTTATCACGCGTTTCATCTGTAATAATTTTACTCTCATCCGCCTTAAGAAGTTTGACTTCAAAAAGGAAGCGTTTCGCTAGCTTTTTCTCGCTTTACTGTGCGTCTTTCGTGCGAAAATAATAAAATGCCGCTCCGTAGTCGTAACAAGCATCGTTGGAACAAAGCGGGAGTTCGCTCAAATAATTTGTATCAATTTGTAAAAATGCAGCGCCCACCTCCGACCCTCTGGGGAGAGTAACGCTATCTTAGAATGTAATAATTACTAACGACAGGTCTTTAACTTATAGCCTTTTTAGAGCCTAAAGTCTCGCGTGTCTTTTGAAGTTATTTTTTTAACTTATTTTTGGATGTCTACGCGTGGCTTTTGAAGTAATTTTTGCCCTATTTTTCGCAGGGGTTGTCTTTTGATTGGGAGCGTTAATTTGCGATGGCAAAGGTAGCTTAAAGAACCGTATGATTCTATAGAAGGCTCACGGATAAAACGCGTCTGGACGCAAATAAATTAATAAACTTAATAGGCACATCTCATAGAAATTTATATGATAAAAATTATATAAAGAAATATGTTTGCGATCCAAAATTTAAACCACATTTCAATTCAAAAAATTTGTATAGTAAAACTTGAATAAACGGAACCTGGATATATGATAAACCTCTGTTATTAATTACTACATTGAGACTTCAATAAGTAGCAGCCCATTAACGTCCCACTGCAGGGCACAGGTCTCCTCAATCATAGGAGAAAGAGTTATTATAGCATAGACCCATGCTGCTCCACTGCGAGTTGGGAGGCATAGTACACAAGTGCACTCTCTATTCCTTCACTCTCATAGTCCGATGTGAAGGTAATATGACACGACTGGAGAGAGATCAGGCCCAGGACTGTCGGCTTAACATGCACTCCGAGGGCGAACATGCTACCAATAGTCCAATAGGGCAATGAGATTCAATACTTAGCACTGAAATTTAGCACATGAATTTTTAAACCTGAGACTTGATTTCATGTTTGTTTCGATGTTAATAATTGGGACTTTGAAGCTTAATAGCCCCGAAAAATAAAATTACTTATCAAGTTTAAACCTGTTTGTTAACAAATAGTTTAATTCCATGCATGCTCTGTATGTCAGTACTATGTACGATAGACTTTTCAACCTCTCACAGTGGGACCTTCTATAAACAAGGTAACTGTTATGTTAACCTGCCTATTTGCTGGGAAGCTTGAGCTTTGAATAAAAATCCTCTAAATAAGTAATAAGTATAGGTCCCTTCAGATTTTACTTAGCTAGGATTTACTGTACATGAGGCATGAGTAAATGCGATTGGGTAAGAGAGAAGTTAATATTCGCGCGTGACGCGGCCGTGCCTCGGACCAATTTGCTGTAATCGTCTCGGATTACCGATTAAGCATTTTACATCACAATCATGGGAACTTCGTTTTTTAGAACGAACGGAAACTGACAGCCTCACTTTCGTAATGGCACGTGTATTCGCATCTCTACCACAGATCTTTTATACTTTACTTAGAAAGGCAAATATAGTAAATCCAGTTTTCTAAATCTCTGCTAGCGAAGGAAGCAACGATTCATTTTTATATATTTATGTTCAATGAAACCTTATCTTCATAGCTAAAGGCGTAGCAAGTGACAGTAATTTCACCAAAGGGTTAGTGATAATACAGTCTTTTTTTACGCTGGGAAATGGTTTTACGCGCTGAATGTGGGACTCACTGGCTGTGCCAGAAAACCCATTGAAACCCAGCAGCACCTTCGTCAACCTGTTAATGGCACTTTCTGACAAGGTTGGTTGCAACTGGTAAAGTAGTTCACGGGTTCAAAGTGGAGCTAAAAGGTGTTATGACTTCTCGTTTCACCCAGCCTACTCCTTCGGAGAAAAGGGACATCTGGTCCTCTTTCTCTCTCCATTGCCTCCATTAACGAGATAATAGCCTTGTAGATGAAGGCAACTGCACTCTAGTAATAATACAGTGTAGATTGGAAGCGCGGTAACGTGGTAAGGAGCAATTTACCTTCTTTTGGTTTCTACATATTAGTGTACTGGAGCGCAATTTTTATGCTTGGCACCACGTGTCTCCTAGTAGTGTGTTCACTAGCCGTGATCGAAGTCTCCCACCAATGTAGACATATTAGAAAAATAATATTAGAAATAGTCTCTGTTAGAGCAAATAGTTATTGCAACATTAGGCCAGTATGACAACCTCTAAGTCATAATGGTGCGTGTACTAACTTCGCTAAAACAAGTCCTACAATTCCTGGTAAAAGAGTTTTAGCAAATTCTGAATTCTATTTCGAAAATACAGTAGCAACGAAAGTACAAGCAAAAAGGTCATCGTATTACGTCTTTGTATAGGTTTGATTCACTGGAATAAATGATGACAACTGTCAAATTGGGCAGCATCATTCTAGATAAAATAGGATCAGTCACGGACTTATTACGAAACATTTAAAATAGGGGTGTGCGATTATCGAATATCAATATTCAATTCGACACTCGAAAATTTTTGAATAATTCACGAAAAGTATATTATTTATACTTATATAATATACTTTTCGTGGAGAAATCAATTACCCAGAGAATAAAATTTATGTTAATTTTCAATCTCCGTCGGTACCATAAAAAATCTAGATGATAACATTGGCAAGAGATTCCGAAAAAAATTCACCAGGAGTCATTTTCTTCTACTATATTTCTACAATTTGCAATTTATTATAGTATAACAAAGTAGTCGAAAGAACGACAGTTAATGTAAACCCGCACTCGAACTTATTCCAATTGAACCTATCTTCAGGTTGAAATAAAATGTATATGGACTGGTAAATTTATATTTGAATATTGAACTGAAGAAATCCTAAATTGAAAATACTCAAAAATTCACCAATAATTTAATAGTTTACGAATTATTCGGGAACTCTCGAATTACTAGAATTTTCCAATTGTTCGATTTGAGTTTTGAATCGAATAACTCGTATGTTCGAATTATTCGCACACCTCTACTATAAAAAAATTCACAGTATGACCCTAAATTAGGCATATCTATTCCTTTCGTGACGTTTCTTACAAAGAATTTGTCCATATTTCTATGGGATTGAGAATAACGCAGGTAACACTTTGGGGAACAGCTATATTGTACAGAAAGAAAACGTTATAAAACAAATGCAATAAACACCTACTATTCATTTCCTTGTTTCTATGCAAGATCTATAAAACATGTTTGTTTTATATCCTCCATGAAGATGTTACAGTCGTTACTCGTGTCAAAGGTTGATAAATATGCAATATCCTCAGATCGATCTGCGATCGATCGTGTTTCGAATAACCAATGTAAGATGAACCACGAACTTGTATTGTGGTCCAATTGTGAATCGCAAATCGATCGCCGGCGTTGAATTTTTATTAAAGATAATGCTGAATGTGTAAACAATTTTCTTTACCAATGTATTTAGTCTAAGTTTTTGTTTATTTATGAAATCATATATTTTGGTTTGTAAGCTATCTTTGATTTAATTAAATGTTATTGTAGTCTTTATCTAATTGACATCTGGAATAACTTAAAACTTTGAAAAATATACAATAATAATGAGGAAACTATTTTATTGAATCTTTAGTTGAACTGAGTTGTTATGTTTTTTCTATCGTCTTATTTTTTTTCGTTCATCAGTTCAGCAGCCCAAGCCAATATGGCGGCGTCCATCAGTCGTTTCCAAACCAAAGAATGTTCCTTTTTTGTCATATTTTGTAACAATTACACTACATTACATACATTAAATAAGGTTTTTATTGTACATATCCCCAGAATATTTTTTTGTATGACAGGGGCAAAATGCGACGAGAATAAATAATAAAAAAAATTATCTACATCTGCCATAGTTTTATATAATTTTTAAGGCACATCTTATTGCAACCAGACTTTGTAACTCACTACCCGATTATATAAAGAGGAAACATAACTGTTTTTGTATGTAAGTATGTATGTCTGTAACATTTTCACACAAAAACTACTAGACAGATTAAAAAAAAAATTCATCTTTAGAAAGCTGCATTTTCACTGAGCGGCAAAGACTATAGTTCTCAAAAAAGGGATCCCTAATAAAAATGCATTGATGTAACCCAAAGTGTGAAAGAAAAATTTAGTGTTTTACAGAATACTGTAATAATAGAACGTATTAATATGTATTAAAAATTACGTGATATCATTTACCACGTTTCAAAACTCAATAAAAGTGCCGACTATAATCAAACTATTTTATTCATATCTCTTTATTAATCCTTATTCTATTAAATGATACTTTATTAAAGGACGTTTTAATACCTGTAAAATAAGTTTAAGTGTTATTAATATCGGGCATTCCATTCAAAAGACATAACGAATATAAAAATGTCAATCTAAGAATATGAGTCCGACTTACTAGATTTTCCGTTGCCACATGATCGGTATCTATGTGGGTGAAACCGCGGGGCATTGCTAGTATATAATAAATCGATGATAACCCTGGACTAGTCATATCTTAAAACACACCTAAATATTTGATTTCTGACCGAATTTTAAATTTAATTGATTTCTAAACGGCGGGACGTACATCAAATGCTTGACGGGTAGGAATAGTTGCTAAAGGACAGCGAAATTGTTGTTTTTACTATATTCCAGGCATATTTTTTATATATACTCACCTTTTAAAACTTCCGTGGGCTTCCACAAATAATTCAAAACCAAAATTAGACAAATCATTCCAGCCGTTCTCGAGTTATAGTCAAACTAACGAAAAGCAATTGATTTTATTATATACATAGTACAGCAATGTAAAGAAGTAGTTATAGTGGCAGAACTACAGTAGTTGGACATATGACATTTAAGACTTTTTTGTAGATATTAATACGTCCTATAATATTGTAGAATATTTTTTTGTTCTATCATCAATAGTTTCCGCAGCGCACGCGATGAAAGATTTTTTGTGAATAATTTTTTCACACCTTTGGTTATATTAATGCATTTTTATTAGGGATCACCATTTTTTTAAAAGTAATATAGTATGTGTCGGTCAGCGTTAATTCAGTTTTGTAATAGTGAAAAAAAATATGAAATCGGTCCCGTAGTTTTTATGTGAAAACGCTCCAAAGATACAAACAAAAACACAAATGTTTTCTCTTTATAATATTTAGTTTAGATAACCTAAACTCTCCTAAACCTTACCGTAGCTAAAAAAAATTACACTACCTATATTAAGTCGATTTCGATTGTACTATCACAATTGTTCCATTTATATCTCATGTTATATGAAAGCTTCTAATCGTTGGGAGGTCAGAGTATTTTTGACATAATGAGAGCATTGTTTCAAAATTATAGATGGCGCCGTAGGAGATGGTCTGATGTTTACATTCCGGTACGATGTTAGGTGATCAGGGCTTGTTTAGTGGGTTAAAGGTTATATGTGATTACTCGTCTTGTTTGTACTGAAATTGATTTTGTTCTGCCTTAATTCCGTATAGCTTTATGTGCTTGTTTGATGAAGTAATCCTTTTACTGTTAATATTTTGAAATGGCAACGTGTCTATGATTTTATCACGAATTCAAATTGAAACATAAAATTCCTTATTGCTATTTAATTAATTTTAAGCTTGCGATAAATATATATATTTATAGAAGTAAAAAAAGTAAAACTATATATATTAAGATAAATATAGAGCAGAGACACTAAAAGATCTCAATGCAATGCTCGATGACCTCTGTGGGCTTAAAAATGAACAAGGATAAGACGAAAGTTATGTCTAGTATCCATGTTCCGCTCCACCCAGTCATCGTTGATAACTCGATTGTTGACGAGTATATATACCTGGGACACATAGTCCAGGTAGGTAGGTCCAATTTCGAGAAAGAGGTCAACCGCCGAATCCAACTCGGTTGGGCAGCGTTCGGGAAGTTCCGGAAGACGTATTCGTCCAATATCCCTCAGTGCCTGAAGGCTAAAGTCTTCGAACAATGCGTGTTGCCAATGTTTACCTACGGATCGGAAACGCGGTCGCTGACTATGGGCCTCATTCGAAAGCGCTCAAAGTCACTCAGCGTGCGATGGAGAGGGCTATGCTCGGAGTTTCTCTACGCGATCAAATCAGAAATGAGGAGATGCGTAGCAGAACCAAAGTCACCGAAATAGCCCTACGAATCGCGAACCTAAAGTGTCAATGGGTGGGGCACATAGTCCGACGAACCGATGGACGTTGGGGCCGGACAATGCTGGAATGGCAACCCCGCACCGGACGACGCAGTGTAGGAAGACCCCCCACAAGATGGACCGACGACATAAGGAGTATCGCCGGTCGCCGCTGGAGCCGAGCGGCACAAGATCGGGCCTTGCGGGCATCATTTCGTGAGACCTATGTCCAGCTGTGGACGTCCATCGGTTGAAACGACGACGGTTAAGATAAATATACAATCGAATACTACTTGATAGTATAGTATATTAATTTGTACGTAACGTGTTTTTTTTCCCTTTTAAAATCAATATCCAAATTAACATCGTAGCCTTGATGGAATCCTGTGATTATACTCGTAGAATTAAGTCTTTGACAGCAGAACCTTAATAATGTTAAAACTGACTGCTCTATTGTTTAGCATTACAGACATGAAGTCCTGGGTTCGAGTCGGGCCAATTTAAAAATCGATTATGAGTTTTCTGTTAAGATTTTTTCATTATTTGCCTAATGTTGTTAACTTGGCGATGTGTTCGTTCCTCGGAGAGCACGTAAAGCAGCAGGACCTGCGGGGATTATGAGAGTGAAGCAATAGAGAGTGCACTTAGTTGCTATGCTTGCCAACCCGAAGTGTAGCAGCGTGATGGGTCTATGCTTTAAAACCCTCTCTCTTATGAGTAAGGAGGCCTGTTCCCAGCTGTGGGATGTTAATGTGCTGCTATTTATTTAATTGTGGACGAATTTCCTGGTCGATAACTAGTCGGAGTGTAGAGGTAGTACTAGTATGATGATAAAACTGTTATGGATTGAATCCGACGGAAACAGCAATAAAGGCGATACACCTATTACCTCCGAAATATCAGACAAAACCAACTCAAAGTTGCGTCGCACACAATAGAAATTTGCAATCAGGTCCCAGATCAGAATAAGGGTAAGGCGCGCATCGTAAAGGAGAATGCACATATAACGTCACTTAATTATAATAAAACCAATTATTTACACACTTTTTAGTATTCATTATTATTTCCTATCAATAATAGACAAAAAGCAGTCATAAACAACGATAAAAGCTCAGTTTTAATTATATTATATTTTGATTTTTGTAAATGCGTTTCTCAGAAATTTTTCAAGTTTTATCGTGGATAAAAAAAGAAATTGCATATGCATATTTGATGTACTTGCGGGTATAGTGGTGCAAGTTGACGCTTAAGTGAGTAAGTAGCAGCCTATTAACGTCCCACTGCTGGGCACAGCCTCCTAACTTCGAGGAGCGAGGGTTTTTAGAACATAGACCCAACATGCTGCTCCACTGCGGATTGGCAGGCAAAGTATACAAGTAGTGCACTCTCTACTCCTTCACTCTCATAGACCGATGTGACGGGAATCCGGCACGATCGGAGAGAGATCAGGCGCAGGACCGATGGCTTAACGTGCTCTCCGAGGCACGGGGGTGAATCACGCTGCCAATTTCCCAACTTCGGGCAAATATTGAAAAAATCTTAATAGAAAAACTCAATATCGATTTTAAATTAGCCCGACCCGGGACTGGAACCCAGGATCTCATGTCTGTAGTCGAACATGCTAACCACTAGACCAATGAAGCAGTCAGTAATCGCTTAGTTAGCAACGATTCTTTACGTGGGCGGTGACAGAAAAGACTATGCAATTGCAGTAACAACACTCAGATTTGAAATCAATCAGACTCGGTCTGAATGAACTTCCTAGCGTCGCTGGGTGATCCAGCCTGATTCATAATCAGCGAAGCAGACCGTGCAACAAATGGATGCCTGAAAAATAAGACCAGACACGAAGGCATTCCCTCGAGGCCCTCGGTGTTCCCTCGGTCTTAATAAGACGAAACCTCGATAGCCTGCGCCCATTAAAACTGCTGGAAGTCAGTCAGGTCAGGATTGATCTATATTCACCTAGCAGTACATTGTTACATCAGAACACAGTGTACAGTCCATGTTAGAGCGTCGACCGGAAGATCTTGATACGGCTCGGCCACTCGTGATTTAGAGCAATGCTCAAGAAATAGTCGTCCATTTGCACGACGAGCGCGCGTCGTGATGCAGGCGTTTGAAGAAATGTAACGTAATATGAGCCTGACTCTTGATCATAACGAGAATAAGGCAATTCGAACACTTGCAATTTTATATTAAATACCCTAGTGTCTTTTTTGGGTATCTGTATAAAACTGCTCTGCTCCATTAATTGGCTCCACCATCTCTATTTATTCTTTCGTATCGTATAAGTAAAGTTTTCTATTATAGTTTTCTTTCTGATGAATGCGCTTCTTAGTCTCTCTTGTTTTCTTATGTTTAACATACTCCTCTCCAACCACAGATTAGACTAGTTTGCAGTTTTATACTGGTGCCCAAAACTGTCTCATTAGTATAATCTTTAGCATGTTCGACTACAGACATGAGGTCATGGGTTCAGATCCCGGGTGGGGCCAATTCAAACATAGATATTGAGGTTTTTATTAAGAGTTTCTCATTATTTGGTCGAAGTTGGGAAGTTGGCGGTGAGCTCTACCCCCATGCCTCGGAGAGGACGTAGCAGACCATATCTTAGAGGGGAATACGAACTGAAGGTCTTGATGAAGTTAATAATAACTTTTGTATTTCAAATTGATTAATTTAAGGTACACAACATTTAGAATATATATAATTGTGTATTGTCATTAACGTTATATTACATAATTAATTAAATTTGACTTAGGAAGTCATTTAACGGAAATCAAATATGTAAGAGCGAAAATGTGAGCATTTTAATATTTACTAGTGAAATTTTGGTGACACATTAAGCCATGACAATGGTCTGGTGACTTTGGACATGACATAATTTTTGGATATGTCCGCAAACATATTCACCCATATAATAAATCAAGTTAAATAATAATAGTATATTTTATAGCAGGTATTTTTCACCCATATCAGTAAATAAAAAAAATAAAACAATCATTAAGCTACAATTAATTACATCGGTGGTTACTTCCCATTACAATTTAAGTGAGCAGAGATCCACTGCCTGTATATGGGAATTGACACATTATTCGAGACAGCCCTAAAAATAGTGTGACTCCACAAGGACTTCTTTTTCTAATGACCCGGAAGAAGTCCGGTACCCTTGCTTAAAATTAATTTATAATCCGAAAATACAATCCAAACAAAAATCACTAAATTTAAGCAGTTTAAAATGTCATTTTATATATACATAATGATACAGGCAGGCTTTGATGGGTGCTGTAGGCAGTCAGCAACCTCCATTTGTTTTATGGAAGATAGATTTCAGCTAACGAGCGATTGGCACCTGAAGGGAGAGTCGTTAGTTGGAGGCCCACTCGAGGTCACAAGCCCTTATCCGTCTTACCAAAATCGACTCCTTATATAGAAATTATAATGTATAGACCTCTCTAAAAAAATCCATAACGAAACAAACTCCCACGTAAAACGACATATAAATCTCCTTCTAATTTCACCCCTACATGACTCACTCACTCATTCATTTAAATAATATATAGAAAAAACAATATTTGACGATTCAAAAGTGCTGTAACAGGCTTACTTGAATAAAGATATTTTGACTTCGACTTTGACTCGTCGCAATCAAAACGATTTCAAAATCTTACTTACTTCAAAGATTTCTTTGTGCTTTATTTTAAGAAGAACCCACACTTTTTCATCACTATTACAACATTATTTCTAATAATTTTATATAAGTAAGAGCAAAGTAATCCTTCAAATAATATAAATCCTTGATGAGCTTAGTCTTGAACATGTGCTGTACGGAGGTGAGATATTACATGGTAAGTTATGTAGTTTGTACAATTTATGTATACGTTATTCTTATCTCCCACTAGATATGATGAAGACGGTTGTTGTTCCAATAGCTAAAAATAAAACAGGTGATTTGGGCTCTGCGGACAACTACCGTCCAATTTCCTTAGGTACCATTACAGGTAAAATTTTGGAACGTTTGATGCAACCCGAACTGCTGAGGAACGTATCTATTGATGACGCACAGTTTGGTTTCCGTCCTGGACTCTCAACGGATTCTGCTATCATTGCTTTGAAACACGCGGTTCAATATTACACAAGTCGTCAAACATCAGTGTATGCGTGTTTCCTAGACCTGAGTAAAGCATTCGACCTCGTGAATTATGAAATTTTGTGGTCGAAATTGTATCGATCTCAGGTCCCCAATGAGTTGGTAGATCTGTTGAGATACTGGTACGGTAATCAAATAAATAATGTGAAATGGGGCAACGCGACGTCTAAGTGCTATACATTAGAATGCGGCGTACGTCAGGGAGGTATTACCTCCCCAGATCTCTTTAATATCTATGTCAATGATTTGATCGAGGAGCTGAGAACTACAAAAGTCGGATGTCATATTGGCAACACATGCTTTAATAGTTTGAGCTATGCTGATGACATGGTAGTACTCAGCCCCTCCATCAAAGGGCTGAGAAAACTAATTTCAGTCTGTGAGAGTTATGCTAGTTCTCACGGACTGAAATATAATGTAAATAAATCAGAAATGATGGTATTTCGGGCAGGTAAGGGACCGGAGAGGGTACCAGACGTAATTTTAAATAACACAGCAGTTCGGATTGTAACCAAATTCAAATATCTAGGCCATATACTTACTGAATGCTTACAGGATGATTGCGATATTGAAAGGGAAAGGAGAGCACTCTCGGTCCGGTGTAATATGCTGGCGCGAAGATTCGGTAAATGTAGCAAGGCCGTCAAGAAAACATTATTCACCGCGTATTGCCAGTGCTTTTATACCTGTCAACTTTGGACAAATTTTTTCAGAAAATCCTACACGGCAATACGCGTGCAATATAACGACGCTTTTCGCATCTTGATGGGTTTGCCCAGATATTGCAGTGCGTCTGGCATGTTTGCTGAATCGGGAGTGCCCGATTTTTATGCTGTTATGAGGGCACGCATTGCCTCTTTTTGGGAGAGAATGAGGGCATCGCATAACAGCATTCTTAAAACGATTTGTGTGGGGATGCCTAGCCCTATATTCACATATTGGCTGTCTGTTCATCTGACGAGCAACAGAAAATGATGCCTAGGGACAATCCTCAGCTAGTATATAAGACGTCTTTATATTTACAGTATTTTCACGTTTGTTTAATTGATAGTCGTTTGATTTTAATTTGATTTGATTTAATTTTATAATTTTGATTTGAAATTTAATTGTTTTTAATTTAATTTAGTTTAATTTCTTTCATTTATTTTCTGTATTATTATATTCTATTTGTCACTAACATAGTTATAAGTTATTTGTATTTTAACAATTTGGGTCAAATGTTGCCTTGAATAAAAACTTATTATTATTATTATTATTAACTATTTGTATGCTAAATTCCAAACAAATCTGCAAAGTCATTTATGCACGATTCAGGAACAATTTTTTAGACAAAAACTATAATCTTTATAAATTAACACAATATAAGAAGCGATGATGTAATATATTTAAAAGTTAGGTAAGGGCTATTTTTCGTCCCACAGATGAGCAAAATCCTCCTGGCTCATAAGAAATAGGGGTTTTTAATATTAAATCACTAAACTACTATTAATAGGATCTGTGACATACCCTAGGATTGATTTCCTTATGATGTTTTTATTAACTATGTGATGAATTGTAAATTACCATAACTTAATATACATATACAACATAAAATCATAAATGCCCAGCATCGGAAGTTGTAATTCTCTGGAAAAAAGTCTGACTGGCTTATAAAAATAATATAGTTTATTTTAATAAGATCTTCTATAACATTATCAAGTCTATATCCAACTTTGACGGGGCGAGTAAGAATTTCCCAACTGTAGTTAAGTGTACAAATTACTTAATTTAATGTTAAGTTGGCTTCGATCACTCAAGGGTCATTAGATTAGACTTTGTAAATGTAACAAACACTTGAACTATTTAAGCCATAATATATTGTATAATAGGATATACTTGCGTAATACTGCCTCATTGGTCTTGTGGTTAGCATGTTCAACTACAGACATGAGGTCCTGGGTTCGAGTCCCGGGTCGGGCCAATTCAATAATCAATATTAAGTTTGCTATTCAGATTTTCTCAATATTTGCCCCGAGTTGGGAAGTTGGCGGTTTGATCCACCTCCGTGCTTCGGAGAGCACGTTAAGCCGTCGGTCCTGCGCCTGATCTCTCTCCGGTCGTGTCGGATTCCCGTCACATCGGACTATGAGAGTGAAGGAATAGAGAGTGCACTTGTGTACTATGCCTGCCAATCCGCAGTTGAGCAGGGTGGTGGGTCTATGCTTTAAAAACCCTCGCTCCTCGCTCCTTGATTTATATATTTACAAATTTCATTACAGCTTAAAAGACCACACAATGTAATAAACTTAAATGAGGGGGAAAAAGTACAAAAGGCGGTCGGTTTAAGAAAGTTGTAACAACGGATACCTTCCGTATAAAATTAAAAGTGCGTCCGTACAAAGTACACATATCAGAAGTGAAACTTCTTGGGTAAACTAAAATTTGTCTTGTTTATATTTATACAAATCTAAAACTTTAGATTTGCGAGTCTTAGAGAGAAGGAAAAAGGAAGATATGTTAAGAATTTAAGTGTCATTAAAATATTAAGTGTCGATAATTAATACAAATTATAATTTTTAGATATTTACATTAAAGTGTTTCACATTGTTAAAAAATAATACAGTAAAATCTCAGATGATGAATATTAAATTAAAATTGGGGGATGAATCGCGAGATTAGCGTCACGAAGATGTGCGGCGTTTTTTATGCTAATTCGTTTGAAGGTTTAGGTAGTTTTAATTTTTACACATAACATGTGGCATTTTAATTTGCCACTTGTCATTTAATAATATAATATACCATTTTTCATCAAATATGAAATAAAAATATTTCATAAATTCTCATTTTCAAAATTTTTAATTTACAAAATTTAATTATTATTTTCTAATATTAACAAAAACAAGTGGCATTTTTATTTATAATTCGAAAATTGGAGATTTTAAGAAACTGTATTAATTTTCATGTCATATTAATTTTAATTATTTACATAAACTCTCTTTTCTAAATTAATATTATAATGACAATTAAATTCTTAACATATCTTCCATTTTCCATCACTCTAAATCTAGGAAATATGACATTTAAGATTTGTATAAGTATAAACAAGACTTAAAAATTGATTTGCCAAAGAAGTTTCACTTCTGACTTATGTACTTAGTACGTACGCATTTCATTTTATTTTTTTATGTCTATATAAAGCTAGAGAATTTTGTTACATCGCTAACTAAATCAATATAACTTCGAAAAGGAGTAGCAATTAACGATTTGGATTCTCAAATGAATTGAGCTAGTGTAATTTCAAGAAACTACCCCTGCCTTGGAGGGATGCATGAATATATCTACGGTCCTCGGTCAGTTGGAATTTAATATCTGCCTCATATACAAACGTTTCGGAGTTACAATCATGTTCGCTCTTTGCTTGTTGGCTATATACGGCGTGTTCTGTTTCTTATATGTGTTATAAATTGTTTTTGAGATTTAGACTAGGGCCCTCGTGTCACAGAGGACCTGTGCTAGATTCCCGGCAGGATATCTGCCTAGTGGGTGGCTTCGGCCACAGCTAAAGCAAAAGACCTGCCACCAAGCAAAAAAATACGTTCTGATACTATGCTTTATAATATCATTTCGGAGGCATATCACCTCTTACCAGGTTATCATATTAGACTGTATCAGCACTTACCATAAAGTCAGATTACTGTCTGATTAGAAAATGCCATTTCCTAAATCTCATATATTTCTAATGGCGTAGTACTCATCAGAGACAAAATCAGGTGTCATATTAAAACTTATATCCCAAACTATAAGCCTCCTTAAACAATAAGTCGAACACCCTGTCATACCTAAATACACCAACGCCAAGAAATTACCGACGGTCAAAATATCTTAGTTATGACCACTCCTGTCCAGCGCAAGGCTTACGTTTGCCAAGTTTCCCCCTTAAGGCATAGTTGCCCTAGACATACCACACTTCCGTCATTTTTAGGACAGATATTGTCTTTATTCAAAACAGTGTCATCACAAAACACTTTCATATTTTTATTTGCTATTTCAATTTATTTGCAAGTTTTTATTTTCCTTTGTTTTTGCACATCCCACATGATATAATTTAATTCAATGATGCAGTTGTAGTAGCAACTCACACCTGTAAAGTTTTGGATTTAGTGATAAGTCGATGGTGTATCTATATAGACACATCGAGTAAAACTATTTAGAGATCTATATAAATAGATATTTGGACTATCTGACCCCGAAACTTCATTTCTCGCCCGTCGTGACCTGCAATAGAAGCGACACTTAGACTCGGACCCATAAGAAGTCCATGTCGAATCGGTCCCTGCTACGGCGGGAGGAGGAATTATATGGGGGAAAAATTCAACCTAGGGGGTCGAACAGATGTGAATCGGGGCACTTACCCCGAATGCTGTTATCCTCGAGTGGCGGCGACCCTGTGGTAGGTGACTGTTCACGGAGGGATGTGTTTTTGAGTGTGTGTGCGTGAAATGTGTCTTACGTGACCGGCCAAGGCGTCGCGGAGAGCTACTGCCGGCGACGCCGGCCTTCTTGCCCACTCTAAGCCGGTCCTGTGTACCACCAGGCACAGAAATGTTCAAGAACTGAAGCCCGCGGTGGGCTTGAATGGACTGTGGCCTCGTGGACCTACCGCACTTCGCGTAAATCGAGATATAGGGGCCACTAAGGATCCTTATCGCGGAGACTTCACCACACGCAATCACAAACCAAAACGGCGTGGAAAACTACACCAAAAAACTACGAGGCGGGCCACTTTTTCGCCCGTCGCAAAAAACCTCGTTGACTAGCTAGACATAGGCAACTCTTTTTTGCTCCATGCTAATGGAATGGCGCAGGAGGCGCCCTCTAGTATGCAGACGCGCCGCTTCTCGATACTTAACGCTTTAGTACCTCGGAAAGCTCCCAGATGGCTTCCACTGACTGAACTTTTAATATAATAGTCCATAGGAACTAATCTATAAACATATGCTACTATAGATTTTTTAGAACTTAGATGGAGTAATAATTACGTAATATATGATTATTGTGTACGTTTAACCATTTGGGAAGCGAACGCAAAAGAAACTCTCATAATGAATACATTTTTATCCCTTTTTGCAACATTTTTGACATCGGTCTTAACAATATATTGACTTTATACAAGCCTATATGCAGTATATACAGCATAAATCGGCTTTTTATGCAGTAATATAGATTGATCTGTGTTTATAACTTTAAATATAGACCTGAGCTTAAATATAATATAAAAACAAATAAGACCTGGCACGTTATTAAGAAGAGAGACGAGAGACAAAAGAAAAACAAATATAGACATGAAATTTATTACAAGAAAAGAAACTTTATAACGATTAATAATAAATTAAAGACGAAGAAAGTTTTAATAATATTTTTTAGTTAAATACTTGTTTTCTTGTTTATTCAGTATTTTTAAAGAACTCAAAACTAATTCCAAACAGAAATGTATTTGCTACTCTCTCTTAAACAATGTGTGTGTTAAAAAATTTGAAAGCTAGTAACTTACAAAATATAGCCACCAAACAGTAAAATTTAGTATGGGGTGTAGATCAATACAGTCCCGTAAACATTAAGGATGTGGTCACAATTAGTTGCCCCCTACCTCATCCCTCATGATATTAATAAATCTATCTGTGCATACTCAGAGAGTTAAAGACAGTTGCGGTGGGATTCAAATGGGATAGGATAGTTGCTTTCGACGAAATGCTCCGTCCAGTTTTAACGTGAATATGCAATTGGTACTTATCTATAACCATCTTTTTCATTAGGAAGTTACAACGTATCTTGTATAACAATCATTAATAAGATTCTCTATTGTATTCAAATATAATAAGTAATATAATGCCTGGGAATGAGATGCGTTGAACCTCGTTTAGAGAAAACATATGTTAGAATCCATAGCAGGCACTGTAAAGTTTTTCTTTATATATGTTTAACATACGTATTTGATTGTTCTTTTGAATACATAATTCAGTGAAGGAAAACATCGTGTAGAAACCTATACATCTCGGAAATCATTCTGCAGTATGTGTAGTTGGATGTATGTTCTGAAAACCTCTCTCCTATGAGTGAGGTTTCCTATGTCCATCTGTGGAACTCTAAAAGGCTGCTAATTACCTTACCTTTAAGTAATTAAAAATTAAATCTACTCCTAGGTATAACTGTGTAGCTATCAAGTTCAAATTTTTATATTTGAAATTTACGATTGAGAGTTCGATCAGGATATTTAGGGAGAGTGTGAATAGTAGCAAACATGAAACTAGTAACACAGAAAACAACTTAATAGATAGGACAAATTAGGCAACCTTATCTCTTGATAGCGATTTCTAACATGCAAACTTAGGGTTAGAGAGATTATGTGAAGTAAAAAGAGCAGGTGGTGTTCCCTAATACATTTAGACACACATACAATTACTTAAATACATATTTTATATAGATACTAAACATAATAAACTAGTAATACTCATAATTTTCTGGCCCTTATCCCACTATGTGGGGTCGGTACAGCAGTTTCCTTTCGCCACTTCACTCTATCCGCTGTCATTTCTACATTCACACCCTTTTTACATATATCCTCTTTCACACAGTTCATCCACACTTTTTTTGTTCGCCCTCCCCTAGCCCTGCCGCTTACCATCATATTTAGGGTCCTCTCGCATACGTGACTATCCTCCCTTCTCATAACATGTCCATACCTGGATAGCCTTCCACTCCTTAACTGCTCGGTTACTGGTGCTATTTTCTCATTTCCTCTAATATACCTAATAAACTAGTAATACTAAATAAATAAATAGTAGAACAAATAGATACGAACTCATTAAGAACATAAAGAGAGGTAATAATTCTTTACCCGCTTCTTGAATATACCATTGTTTTAGAAAAACTGAATTTATTCGGATATGTAACTTAAAGATTATTATAAGTTATAAAAATTCTAACTTTTTTTCACTTTTTTCTCAAATATCTTAAAAACCAAAGCATAATAATTGACCCAAATAAGCATATTTCATTTAATTTTTCATGTTGGGAATGGATCCCAGGTTCTCTCTTAACAAAAACAATGTGAGAGAAGAGGAACTACATCTATTGACTTGAAATTTAACACAAAACATTGAACACGTACTTTTATGTTTTAGGTAGCTTTAAAATCTCATTTACTTAATACTTTTGTTCCCAAATTTTTTTCCCCAAAAAGAAACTTCAAGGGACAAGAAATATTAAATTTGTAGATTGTATTGCTCGGAAGAGCTAAAATTTATAAAAGAAACTATGTTAAATGTCTTTAAGCTTTAGCAGTAAAAGTCCTGAATGGTTTAACCGTCCTTTATTTATACCTATACATGAATATGATAAAGTTATGCCTACCAAAACAAAATTACGAATGCAAATCTCAACTAGATTCATCACACACAAGTAACTCAATTAATAAGGACAATTCAAGACGTCCGTCTGACCACCGGACAATGGATTCGTATGAATCCAATTTGCTTTCTCAACTCAACTTGCTGAGACATAGATTCGGGGGTGTTATTAGAAGTTCTTGCTTTGCATCAATTCAATTTATACAAATTGAATCACTTCATGTTTACGAATACAGAAAATAATAAAGGAGACGTTTCAAAGGAATTTATTTACTCTTAGAAACAAGACAACGGTCAACTGCTTAAGGGCATTCTAATGAAAAAGGCGATTGTAATTTCTATCGATATTTCATAATAATATAAGTAATTGGTGAACCGATTTGTATTTTCTTATGTTTAACAAGCTATAAGCTTCAAACATTAAGCAATTAAACTAAACATAACGCCTTTTATCTTGCAGTATTTGTCCTATAAAAAGTATATTTCTGCGACGACTTTTTTTAATTGCGAACTAATAAGCCCTTGACTGTGATTTCACCATAATAGTAAGTTTTGCTACTATTTAAGGTCATAGCGCGCTGAATTTTTATTACCAGGCAACATTTTGTTTTGCTTTGAGATGTGTTTTTGATGGTAGAGTGTTAGATAGCCACTGACGAAGCTTACCTTCAGTCCAGACTTAAAAATTAGAAAATGCAATTTCTTTTTTGCCTGCTGGTAATCAAATCCGGAATCTTTAATGCACCAGGGAGACTATTAAAAGTCTTATGCAGGTACTTTTATATAACAGTTGAGTTGACTCTTTATACAGAAAGGTTTATAAGAGTATAAATTATGTTTCTCGAATTTTTTTATAGGATTTTTCGATGGCCTGGTTAGCGTAATGGTGCTAGTGCATTCATAAAGTTCGCGAGTTCCATCTCAGTTTATAATTATTCGGTAACTTGTTTTTAATTTCTCTTGATTAAGAAGTGAATTGATCATAAGATATTAATTACACCGGCTGACATGATTTTTGTTGTCCGAGATATAATTCATTTCTTTATCCATTTTTCTAGTGGTGATGACGAAATTCAACCTAATTTGATCTTATCTCTATTTTACATGTTTCAGTAAAAATAAAAGCATTTATTGAGTTTTGACGCACATTCTAAGAATTGAGCGGCCTGTCGTGAGAAAATATATTAGTTATAATAGCGACACGCCCAAAAGAAACGCGTTACACAAAATGATGTCATTATACATAGTTACTTTGTTTACAAACTTAATATATTATTTATAATTCTCACCAAAAAATATCATCCTGACGTAATTTTCTGTCTAAACGTAAAAATGTCACTCAAAATTGTAGTTGATATTTTCGCTGTAAATGTTAAAATAATCGCTTTTCCTTTTCCTAAAAAATACCTGATGTGTTGAAGTAAATTCATGGGTATTTTTGTGTTTGAAATTCTATATTTCAGTGATATTTTTCACTCAAATCACAACATGGTTTTAAAAAGTTTTCATTTCGATTTATTATGTAAGATCACAGTTAAGCATAAATTAATTATTCTTAAAGTTCTAAAAAAGGTTACAACCCATAGTATAATAAAAAATCTGTATATAAAAACACAAAAACTGGTTCCCAGCTGTCGGTCATAAGATTTGATACCACCCAATCGATGTAATCTCAAATTCAAAGTAACTCATTTGCCATATACAGGTTAGATTGCTGTTTACGTATAAATTACAACTTTATATGCCATTTAATGACATGAAAATTTATTGATGTCAATAATTTTATCATGTCAGTAATTAATGATGTCAAATCAATTAATTTCAGAGTTTATCATAAAAGCTTAAGTCGTCATTTAAAAATTTCGTCTATACTATACAAGCTGAACCCGCGAATTCGTCTGCGTTGAATGTTTTTTCATTGTTTTGAATGGGTAGCATTTAGGCAAATTGCTTTACAAATAAAAAAACATACGTATAAACACTTTAATGAGTTATTTGCTGTATATAAATGCAAAGAGCTTATAGTACTGTTCAGGCTCTAGATTATCGTTGTACCAAATTTCAATCAATTTCGTTAAATCCGTTCTTAGCTGATTTCTACTCGGCAAAAGGAATATTCCAACCAAATTTTAAGTCTCTACGCCTTATGTGATGAGTCAATAGTTAACACCCCCGCAACCCCCCTTGGGGGTGGAATTTCGTAAAAGCCGATCTTAGCTCACCTCTACTCGTCGAAAGGAATATTCCATTTCAAGTTTCAAGTCTCTACCACTTATGGTTCCAGAGATATCGTGATGAGTCAATAGATACCTGGATATCTCTTTTATATATATAGATAAATTTTCCTACAAAAAATTCGCCATTTGCTTTTCAACAATATTCTATTTATAATGTTTTTAAAGTAAAGCGGTTATTTAATATGTATTTGTTGGGGCCAGTGCCCTGTACAGGTAGGAGGGAGTCCTGGCTTCCCGTATGGATAGTAATGAAACGAGTGTGGACTGTATAAACGGTTAGTGCCATTACTATAATATTTTTATCGATAAGACTACATTTAATAGGTGGTACTTTTATTTTGGCAGGGATTCGCTTACCTTGACCTCTTTTTTTCAAATATAGATGGATTTCGCGTTACAAATACAATTATCTCATAAATGTATATTGAAGGAAGAGTCATTAATTTGAGTTCCTTAAAGAAGGGTTTACAACTATTCATTGCTTTTAAGTTGCAGATAGCTCCTTTGCATCGTTGTTGTGATAATACCGTACCGCGAGTTCGATACCACATGTGCATGATATGTCATGACTGCCTCATTGATCTAGTGATTAGCATGTTCGACTACAGACATGATGTCCTGGGTTCGAGTCCTGGGTCAGGCCAATCCTAAAATCGATATTGAGTTTTCTATTAAGATTTTCTCAATATTTGTCCGAAGTTGGGAAGTTGGCGGTGTGATCCACTTCCGTGCCTCGGAGAGCACGTTGAGCCGTCGGTTCTGCGCCTGATCTCTCTCCGGTCGTATCGGATTCCCGTCACATCGGACTATGAGAGTGAAGGAATAGGGAGTGCACATGTGTACTATGCCTGCCAATCCGCAGTGGAGCAGTGTGGTGTATTTATGCTCTAAAAACGCCTCTCTCCTATGAATGAGGAGGCCTGTGCCCAGCAGCGGGACGTTAATGGGCTGCAACTTACCTTTACCTTATGATATGTCGTAAGCTGATTCCAGCCGGTTTCACTCTTGTAAGCTATTCGTGATTAACTTTAAATTTTGCATTCTCCTTTCGCAAGTTGGTTCTTATTTCCCATATACCTAAGCAATATTGCATCATAGAGATGCCACCACTGGGAGCTAGAACTTATTATATACACAGTATTGCTAGTAAGTTGGGGGTTACCTCAAGAATTCGTTGCCAAGCAATCGTTATACAAGTCAGAATATTCTATCGTCCAAGCGCCCATAGGGTCGGAACCACTCGTAAATTCCAAACGTCTTCAAATTCAACTATTTCCAACTATTGGTCAATTGTAGATGTACGTTATCTAGATGAACAAGTGTAAAAATTATCATTGTAGAGCGTTTTTTGGATTTAAATTAATTGGAATATAATCCAAATATCAAAGATTTGCGTTGTTCACGTCTTTTTTTCCATAGACGCAAAAATTTTTTAATACTTTAATCTGAAACTATTTAACGATGAAGCAGAGTTATTTATCGCTGTTTTCACAGACTTCGAGACGACGATGGATTCACTTGAAAATTTGATGAAAAAATAATAATTCAATAAGACTAACCTCATGTCCTGATCAGCTTCATCAATATAATGATAATAATTTTAAATTAACAGGTTGTTTCTATTCTTCTACAGTTACTGCAGGTTGGACATCAGCTGTGAGAACCTCTTTTCGTCATGGGGGAAATCAAATAGTTTTGTCAGCATAAAAAGTTGGATGAGTATATATATATTAAAAATCAATAACTCCATTCTATAGTAACAGTTACTGATATGGTAAGTAGAACCTAAGACGATACGACGCTAATTGGTAAAACAAGAATATTTTAGGTTTGAAACATTTATTCACAAATAATTTGAGATCACTGTTTTTCTGAACGAAACATCCTTGCTGTCTTATCATCCTATTGCTGAAGCTAATCCTGAATAGCTATGAGCGAAATTTCCAATAAAGCAAGAGTTTTTTTACGCTGGGAAATGCAATTTACGCACCCCAACTGAACATTCATCGGTTGGGAGAATGGGACTAACTAGACACGAACCAGGATACCCAATAAAACCCAGCGAAACCTGCTTAATCCTTTATTGAGGGGCCAGAGGCTCACCAAAAACATGCTACTTTGGCACCCCAGATTCGTTTGCCTTCACATAAGTATTAATTTTAAGGAGGCGGGCAAAGCCAAATCAAGACCTGAATAAAGTAGTCAATGCAATTCTCTAACTTTATGTCGACTGGAATCGAATCTAGGGCCATCCCTTGTGACTTGAACGCTTCGATTTACAATAATCCCTTAATTATATTGTCTTTACGTCAAAAGATGTCTAACTGTGAAAAAATACATAGCAAAAATAGGTGGAGATATTCAAGGACGTTACTATGATTATTCTGAGGGTATCTTTAATATTTGTTATAGGATTTCTTTGAAACATATCTAGAGAGAGTATCTCCTGGTGCATCAACTATGTCTTGCTTTTACACGGGCAGGCGTTATTATTGTGCCTCTGTCAACGGAATATGAAATGTATTGGGAGCGGGGATGAGCACCCCCTTGACCTGAGGCGGTGGTCAGCTGAGGGTTAGAAATTTTCCCCTATATGTAGATGGATGAAAGTGCCTTTTCATTACACACCTTCCTTATTTAAATGTAACTATAACTTATACTTTACTAATATAAATACAGAAGTATATGTAACTGTATACATCAGTTACATTAAGCGTTAAAATCAGTATAATTTAGTACAAAAATTATGTCTTTGGTGCTTAAAAGTGCTAACACTCCAGTCTACATCGTTTATTACTGATAAGAATTTACTTGTCTGATATAAATATGATAGGACTTTAGTTAGGCTGTGTACATCTTTATGTCACACATCAAGTGGAGCCCTTGGTCATGGATTCTAATTATTTTCTCATATAGTAATCATTATTAGTAATTACGTGTTACCAGTGATGACCTACGGTTCTGAGACGTGGTCGCTGCCTATGGGCCTCATGCGGAAGCTCAGAATCACTTAGCGTGCGATAGAGAGGGCTATGCTCGGAGTTTCTCTACGTGATCGAATTAGAAATGAAGAGATCCGTAGTAGAACCAAAGTCACCGACATAGTTCTACGTATTGCGAACCTGAAGTAGCAACGGGTGGGGCACATAGTCCGAAAGACCGGTGGACGTTGGGGGCCGAAGGTTGGGCTGGAGTGGCGACCCCGCACTGGACGGCGCAGTGTAAGCAGACCGCCCACAATGTGGACCGATGATATAAAGAGGGTTGCCGGTAGCCGCTGGAGCCAGGCGGCGCAAGGTCGGGCCTTGTGGATGTCATTACGTGAGACCTATGGCCAGCAGTGGATGTCCATCGGTTGAAGTAATTGGACCCTAAAACGGAGATTAAATTGATCTTAATATGTGTTTAGAAGTACGACATATAAATATATATTTATTGGAGTGCGGTAGTCTGTGGAGCGGTGACGCTATCTGTCTATTGTGAGAGTCAATAATGGCAGTCCGGCGCACGTCTCTCGGTAGTTCTCGGGTGACGGTCCGCCCGAGCGGTCGACTATTGAAACTGTCGTGTTCCTAGCTATTATTGTTAATGAGTTTGTATAAATTGATACATATACATTAAGTGATTGAACGTTATAATCCGAGTTAATTAACAAACCAACATTACCCAACAATGCACACAGTATGGAAAATTGAATTATGGATGCCATTAATGACGATTTATGCGGAGAACCCTACGCCTCTATGCTTTATGCTTCCTTTCACTCTTATTCTCCGACATATATATGTCTGTGCGCGTGTGTGTGTGTGTAAATGTTTAAAGCAGTAGATATAAAATATTGGTAAAATTCGAAAAAAGGCAAATGTAGTGAAAGCCTAATAAGTAAAAGGTAAGTGGCAGCCCATTAACGTCCCACTCCTGGGCACGGGTCCACTGCGAATTGGCAGGCATAGTACACAAGTGCAGTCTCTATTCCTTCTCTCTCATAGACCGATGTGACGGAAATCCGACACGACCGGACAGAGATCAAGCGCAGGACCGGCAGCTTAACGTGCTCTCCGAGTCACGGGGGTGGATCACACCGCTAATTTCCCAACTTCAGGCAAATATTGAGAAAATCTTAATAGAAAACTCAATATTAATTTTTGAATTGACCCGACCCGGGACTCGAACCCAGGACCTCAAGTCTGTAATCGAACATGCTAACTACTAGACTAATGAGGTTTACAACTATTTAAGAAACTTAATAATTGCCAGCAAGGACATCTTCGTTATGGTTAAAACAGAGTCTATAGAAAACAAATTTAATGTTTATAGCCTTATTATTGCTTTCCTATATATCAGTACCCAATCATTAAGTTGAGAGCTATTCAAATTTTCACGTCCAACCTTATACTTTAAGGCAACAAACCATCTTCGGCCAGAGGTGCGGGCGCTAAGATTTAAGTAACACGCAGTATACCTAATGTACTGTGTAGCTGTTTATCCTTTGATATGGAAATAGCACTTGAAGTATACGAGATTCATAACTATTTTATGCTTATTACTTCTTTAATAATCATCAAGATTCACCTTCACATGAATATGAAGTTTAATATTGGTAATAGCTTCAATTATTATGTATTAAAGTATTATGTATGTTAGTGAAAGTTGGGTATGGCAGAAGAATCACATAAGTAAAATAAATGCAGTAGAGATGAGAGCGTTGAGAGGTATGTGTGGATTAAAATTGAGTGACAGAGTAAGGAATAGTGTGATAAGAGAACGTTGTGGTATAAAAGAAGACGTAGTGACTAAAATCGAGAAAGGTATGCTTAGATGGTTTGGGCATGTAGAGTGAATGAGTGAAAGGAGACTGATAAAAAGGATTTATGAGTCAAGAGTGAATGCGAAAGTTGGAAGGGGAAGACCAAGGCGAACGTTCATGGACCAAATCCAGGACTTTTTAAATAAGAGCCAGGTCAAGAGTACTCTAAACCGACGAACTTGTATGAAAGGTTTAATGAGAATAAAAGAAGCGAAGGAGATATGCAAGGATCGTGGCAAATGGAAGGACGTGGTCTCTGCCTACCCCTATGGGAATCAGGCGTGTATGTAATAGCTTCAATTGTCGTCAACTATGCTAACCGTTTTTTTTATTGTTCACAGTTTAGCGCTTCACTGTTATCTCACCTGATGGTAAGTGATGATACAGTCTAAGCTGGAAGCGCGCTAATCTGCTACACAGTATCTATTCTAGTAGGAATCTTTGTTTGGCGATACGACTTTGCTGGTAGGGTGGTAACTAGCCACGGCCGAAGCCTTCCACCAGTACAGACGCAGACTAATTAGAAAATACAATTTCCTAAATTCGCCCTGACTATTACACAAAAACGAATTAAAAAGTTAAAAGTACGTGCGTACAAAGTACACATGTCAGAAGTGAAACTTCTATGGCAAAGTAATTTTTAAAGTCCTGTTTATTTACACAATTCTAAAAGATTCGATTTTCGAGACATATAAAAGGGATGTTAGGAATTTAATGAAGTTATTTGTCATTAAAATATTATAAGTGTCAAATCACGAATTGAAATTAAAAATGCCACGTGCTTTTTGTCAAATTTAGAACTTATTATTTAAATTTTGTTTTTGAGTATAAAATTTAAAAAAGAGAATTTATGAAATATTTATTTTCCATTTTATGAAAAATAATTAAATGACGAGAGGAAAATAAAAATGCCACATATCATTTGTAAATATTAAACTACCTAACCTACGAGTAAGCATAAGAAATGCTGCACATCTTTGTGATGCTAATCACGTGCTTCGTCCGTCAAAATTTTACCTTCGTGCGCTTAAAAGAATTTACTTCAAAAACTTAATGGCATACTTGATATAACATAAATATATCTTACCTCCGAAATAGACTCTAGAAAAATAGGAGTAGATTATTGGAATTGTTAATTTTCTGGTCAATAACTTGCAAAATTGTTTTAATAATGTCTTAAAAACCATATGAAGATTAACCATAATTGATGAATTTGCATTATTATTCTTGAGCTAAATCTATTCTTCTTGGAAATTGTACATGAAACCCAAAATCTCTGCTAGCGAAGCAACTTTTAGTCATAAATACAACGAAAAATGATAACTAATTTAATATTTTAGCCTGTCCGTTTGTTCCCGCTGAACTAAAATAGGGAGATACTGAACTTAAACCCTTTTTTTGTAGCCATAGATGCATTCATTTCTTAGATGATATTGTACAAAAGTTACTTAAGAAATAATTATTTTCACAATTATGTAGATAGGTATATCTGCCTACAAAATAGATAAGAATAAGAACGATGTTTCTTCGTATTTTATATGCTTAAGTAACTTGAAAGCACTAGTATATTAATAAGCTACGGATACAAATTTCAATCATTCCAATAGTCACACAGCGCGTCCAATCCAAAGGAAATCTTTGCTTTGACTCACTCCTACAAACGGACCTTCAAGATGGTAGATACTTCTGTTTGACTTGCCACCCGACTATTCCCTCAGTACGCCCATAGTGTATGGTGCAACTTACAAGAACAAGCGATTTTGATATTGCATATTAAATAAGTTCTACAAACTACATGGTAATTAAAATTGCAAAATGATAATCAAAATTTTACAATATATAACTGCTTTGCTGGCTTTTTTTCTAATTTATTTACAGAAGGCGCCAGCTGCAAGTAGTTTGTGAAGAGCCTCGAAGCGAAAAATTTACATTCCTGTATGATACTGCCTCATTAGTCAATTGATTAGCATAGGGTTATAGTGCCAACTTAGGCCAATTCAAAATCTGATATTGAGTTTTCTATTAAGATTTTCTCGATGTTTGCCCGAAGTTGGGAAGTTGGTGTTGCGCTCCACCCCTGTGCATGCGTGGCGTGTGATACTATGTTGAAATCTTTAAAAAGTTAATCATCTTAAAAGAGCATCATCTCTTACCATCAAATGGAATAATAGTTAAGCGCTAACCTATATCAGCATTAAAACACCTAATCTGTGCTAAAGTGATACTGTGTTTTCTCATAAAGTAATAAGTATACATTACTATAATTGTGTATCAGTAAGTAATGTTATATTAAAGATTTTATTATAATATAGTAAAAAAAACATTGGCTCTGACTCTGTCGTGAACGTAATGGCTGAGTCTCATTCAATAACAAGGTTGTTTTATAAACTTTTTTTATTGTCAGCCCTATTGTTCCTTGTACTTAATTACTAATCACAAGCTATCCATATATACTCTCAAAAACTAAATATGCTACTTAACTAATTTTACAATAACTTAACACAAAATTTAAATATAATTCTAGCTGCCCTAGAATTTGGTTCAGCCAGAATGCTATTAATGTAACCAATGTCATATTTATTAATATTAAGTAGTGACCAAGCTTGTTCTCTCATACCGCTGATCCGAACACATTCCATTAAGAAATATTGTACATCTTCCGGTGTACTAAAAAAATTGGAGAGTCTACTTATTTCATTAAATATGCAAGTTTTCTTAATGGAACATGTCCAGATCGCAGCCTGAAAGCAGCAACAGTATATGGACTAAATGAAGGTTCCTGAAGACAATTTATTTCAAGAATCGCTTCCAGTTCATGCCTTAACTAACAATAAGATTATCTTAATGTATTTATATGCGGTCAAAGCTAATTTTCGGACAATTGCTGCGGTCTTCTCTCTGTTCGGGTCTTATGTGGGTACACAAGGTGAGTTATGTTAGCCTTCTGGTGAAGAAGGAGCGAAATTGTTAATTTAAGTAAACATTAATTTATGAAGGGGTTTGTGCAGGTACTTTATATTGTTTAAATGTAGAAAAGACAAACATTGCAAATTATTTAAGAAGTTCTTATGCGAAATAGAGCTAACATTCGAAAATCTATATTATAATAATTTCAATTCAAAATATTTTTGTTAAAGTAGACCTACATAGCACTTTTAAATCGTCAAATACCTTTTTGAAGTGAAACTTCTTTAGGCGCATGACGGTCATTTTTTTACAGATAATACGGTTTTTATGCTAATTTGTAGGTTACTTTTAATATTTATAAATAAATCATCATTTAATAATTTTATTTTATATTGTTCATAAAATATAAAATTAAAATATTTCATAAGTCCTCTTTTCTAAATTTTAAATTAAAAAACAAAATTTATAAATAATTTCTTATATTGACAAAAAACACTTTTATTTACAATTCGTCATTTGAGATTTCAATAAATTATTTGTGTTGATTTTCGACACTTTTAATATTTTAATGACAATTAACGTCTAAGTCTCTAAGTTTCGAAAATCTAAAGTTTAAGATTTATATAAATATAAACACCCAAAGAAGTTTCACTTCTGACATGTACATTGTACGCACGTACTTTTATTTTATTTATTTTTTCCTGTTCGTCTCTTTGCTCCATTGAATCTTTGACTTGATAGTGGATGTTGTACGGAGTAACAAAGAATGCATATTATTAATTAATTTACGTTAAGTAATATCATATTTTGTCACAGGCAAGGTCAACATCATATTGTAAAGTACTGTGGTAATACCGTATTGAATCTTGACTTAAAACTTTGAACCATTTAAAATGCATATTTCCCAAAAAAAAAAAAAAAAAAAAATTTCGGCCACAGTTAAAATTTTAAACTCCACAATAGTAGAACTGCGTCAGTACGTAATATTTCACCAACTGTAAACAATAAAACGATAATATTTAAGTTAAAATTTTTCCATTTAAATATTAAAACGACTACGTGTTTATTTTTAAGTGGTCCTTTATTTTTTGGCGGTAAAAAGTCGAGGTTCAAGCATTGTTTTTAGTTTTGATGCGAATGTTCGAGTGGATGGAAGATTTACAGACAATGCATTCATTTGATGATTGCTGTTTTTCGGTTGGATATTTTTTATTTCATAATTTATATTGAACATTTCAAAGCTACCCTAAAATCAGAAAAGCGTTCAGAGTACTGTATTCATCACTTAGTTCATATTTCGCATACAATCCGTTACAATATTATAAGCCTCACTGATGTAATACTTCTATTCTCGTCTGGATAAATTTGGGAAATTATATTCTCTAATTTGGCTAGTTCTGAACCAGAAAAGACGTGCCATTAAGCAAATAATATCCGTTGCAGCAAAACAATGCTGTGTAAAACTCTTAAGAGGTAACTTCCTCCTAGGTCAGCCAATTACTATCTTACACTGCATCATCACTAAAAATCAGGTGACACTCATACTCACAGTCAATCGCCAAGTTGTTACCAAAAAAAATTGCTTTAAAACCTAATAATAAGATAGGAATGGCGCTTTTTATCGATACCCGGATCTTTTCTTCTTATGAACTGAAAACTTCTTTTGTACGCTTTAAAGGTAAAAAGGTAAGTAACAGCTTATTAATGTCCCACTGCGATGGTTTTTAGAGCATAGACCCAAAACTCTGCTCCACTACGAGTTTGTAGGATTTATCTATAACATAAAAATGAATCGCAAAATGTGTTGGTAAGCGTATAACTCAACAACGCCTGGGTCAACTTTGACAATTCTTTTTTTTAAATGTTCGTTGAAGTCCAGGGGTGGTTTTTACGGCGAGAAAAGTTCGTATAATGCGGGAAAAGACCCTAAAAACAGCCCTTTTCTGTCTCCCATACAAACGTTTTCTAACTAAAATGTAGAGTCAATTTGGCCTTTATTGCTATCCAATAAACTTCATAATAAATTATAAGTACTCACTGTTGTCTAAGCAATGTAGGTGTGTTCCTAACGTCAAAGAGTCAATTTGCACCTTATTACCGCTGCACAAAGTTCAAAATGAATTGTCACAAAATGTAAGAACTATAAATATTTAGTATTGCTATAATTTCATTTCGAAAACCATTCGTAAAAGTGAAATCTGCCACATTTCATTTTTTTTTGAACAGAATGAAGTCTGTCGGGTCTGCTAGTTTTAAATAAGGCTTTACTGTTACCTTCGGGCATATAACGCGTAAAAACTAGAAGGTTTAGTTATATTATAGTACAGGTTTCCGTAAAATGTCTCTCAGCATAAAATGTCCTAAACTTTCCCTGTCTGGAATTCAACGGAGGACTATTTACACCATCAAAGTGCCAGTAGTTGCCTGTTTCCAAAGGTTAACCAGCTATGCAGTTCACCTGGTAGCAATTAAATACAATCAGATATTCGTGGTGATAACTGGCGTCAATTCTACGTAACCTTTTACCATTTTGTTAATCGATTAAACCAAGTTTTGTACTCAATGACTGATACTCGTATCACACACCGGCATATTAAGCGGAACACAAAGAAAAGTCCAAAGTTCAAAAAATATGGTTTTGATTTAATATCTACTTACTACACTTCTTTTGTTATTTAAAGTTTCATATGTTTTAGTTAAAATGAGATCATATTACGGACACTTTTTGCGAGTAAAGGCTATTTGCGAAAAATGGTACATTTTTGAACTTTTTATGTAACCGCGAAAAGTGAAAATTAATATTAAAATAACAATTAATTAAATTAGAAAATGGTGATTAATATCGCGTATTTGCTCCACGTGCTCTTATTAAAGTTTCTACCCGTCTAGGTATACTGAGTACGATGTTATCGATGGTCTCCTGGGACAGTCTCTGCCATTTCTCAACTACGGCCGATTCGCAGTTCACCCACGTTGGCAGACGCTGAAATTCTGGACTTAACTTTTCTTTTCAGCAAGTCCCAACGATCATCTCTACCTGAAGTGCGTCTTTTTCTGCCTTGTCCTGCTCTTCTCACATAAGTACCTGTCTCGCTGAACCGTTGGATACTGCGATGGATCGTTGAAACTGGTCCACGAAGATCTTTGGATATCACTCTGTAAGTTTGACCATTCCTTCGTATTTCAAGTGCCCTGGCAATCTCCGTTGGGGCATAATTCAGCCCTCAGTTCCCTCTACTCATCTGTAAAATGACACGCGATTAAAAAAAACAGTATTTCAATGAAATTTTAAATCAAACTCAGAAGGAAGAAATACTCGAGGTTCGCTCCAGATAACACATATTTGAATAAAATTAAAACAATTGTACAAAATGTGATGTTCAGTTGTTTTATTCATTTCAAATGATTTATTTTTAAATTAAATGACGTATGCACCAGCCAGCAACCTTATATGGTACTGATATCAAACCTTTTTTTTATGTTCCGCTAAATATGCCGGTACGTATATATTAAATGGTGGTCTTTTACACGATGTCCAGATGCACATAGGGATTAAAAACTTTAGTCTATCCACGTCTATTTTGAAAGGACATTCACCGGACCTAAACTGTATTATATTATAGTGTTTTTTTAGGACTAGCATGTATTATAAAAACTCAAATTAACTAACAACGTTTATTCTCTCCACTATTTAAATATAAACAACTTGCACTATACTCATAATTATTTCACTATTTGAATTTATACTTAACACTAATTCTCTTTAAAATAACTGCATTGGTGTGTAGCTACATAGTCCGCTCGAAATACTACATATATGCACAAAATTGTTCCGTTCGTTAATGGTACCTCGTATTGCATAACATTTCGTAATATTGCATAATGTTTTGGGCATTATTAAGTGTTGCCATTATATTACTCAATAATTCCCAGTATTTCAGACCTATCAGTCTTGTTATCCAACTATTTAAAGTCTAAACATGTCTGATTACAATTACAGTCCTTTCCCTTCAAAATCGATACAACTGGTGTTTGAACAGACAGAGAGACTTATATTGAACATTGGTTCTCTGGTTCTGCCATACCAAAGAATGCCTTCAATTTGGGGAATATGGGGAAATACGTATGTATATAATAATGATAATGCTGGTGAGTGAATGATCGCCTTTCTTTTATATGTTTTTATTGACGCAGGAAAGCAAATAACATAACTTTAGGATATGTCAATTTGTTTAGCAACAAAATTTAAATATAATGTCTGTAAAATGATTAATCAAATCAAATCAAAATATTCTTTATTCAAGTAGGCTCAAAAAGCACTTTTGAATCGTCAGTAGTCGGAAAGTTGAATCTGCTGAGAAGAAACCGGCTCAACGGTTACTCTTTAGAAGATAGTTTTGTATGTTACATTTCTATCGCTTAAATAATCTTCAACATTATAAACTACCTTTTCAAAGATGATGTTTTGACATATTTCTTAAAATTATGTGGAGGCGAATGTAAAACTGATTGCGATATCTTATTGAATATGCGTATGCTCAACCCGACGAATGACTTCTGAACCTAATTCACTCTAAAATATAAAATGACGAGTTTGTTTTTATTTCTTGTATTAAAATTGTGTATTTCAATTTTACATTAGACTACAAAGGTGAATAAGTTTTAAATTATTTATTTCAAAAAAGGTTTTATTAGTCTATTTTATACTTCTTACTATTACTCTATTCGTAACGACTACAGAAGTTATTTTTTTTTTATATTTTTACTATGTATTTGCATTCCAGCGTCTATTTGTGTGTATATATCCATAAATTGTGAGGGCATAGATACATCACTTTTGTCTTTCCCATATAAGTTTTTATAGCAACCTCAAATAAAAGTTTCCAAGTAAATATTGCGTAAGAAAATATCATTAAAACTGTAAGCTTCTTAACCCTTTACGCAGTCGTAGATAAACAGAGAACTAAGTAAAACGCGGCTAATTTAAGGAGCCTACCTTATCGCTGTGTAAGTTCGACATCGACAATCATTTGTCTTCGTCAATGTTACCCGGTGATCATTTATGCCACAGCACACCCTACCCTTTCGTTGGAAACATACGATTTCATTTTGTGTCGAATTAAAGTCTAATTTTGTTTCAAGCAAATAGTAAAAAATCAAGGTTCATATCACGCAAGCTAACTTTGAACTTGAGTTCATAAAATTTCTCTGAATTTCGTCCAAAGTCCAAAAGTGGAATTTAAATATACTTTCTATCCTGTACACAATTCCTAATATCCTGTACAATTAATACATTTTGTGCGTGACATCCTGACCCCTAAACTAGGAAAACCCGTATTTTAGGTGCCAGTGCCTACCCAAACAATGTACATGGAATATAATTTCAATGTTAAGTTTAACACAAAAATAAAAAAAGAAAAAGTAAAGGTATGCATGCATGACTATGTATGCGTGTAAATGTGCGTATGAGTGTGTGTGTGGGGGGGGAGTGTGTTTGTATGAATGTGTGTGTTTGTAAGTTCCGATTTGAGTTTGTGGATGTAAATAGTATCATATTCATCTTTAAAAGTTTTTCTGTCTCCCCGTAATTAAGAAAATTATTTAAAAGTCTATTTAGTTTTAAAAACTTCGGACTGTAGGCAGTCTTAAGACTTGAAACTGGATTTAATTCGCTATAAAGCTAAATTTTATAGTCAGACCTTTTCAAGCAGCGCAATTAATTTTTGGAATAATCTGCCTTTAGCTATTAATTAAGCAAAATTCTTGAATGTATCTCCAACACAATGGTTGTCAGGTAGAAATCGCTGTGTTGTGATAACGCCACCTTTTTGTATCTCTTTGCCTTGATTTTTGTTTTTGCCTTGATGTTTCTTGTGTGGTTTACAATAACGTTTATCTATGTAAAAGATTTCCGCTTAAAATTTTGATAAAATTGAGTGTTATAACTCAATATAAATTATTTGAAATTGCAGATGAATACAAATAATTTTATTTCAGATTAAAAATCTGAAAAAGGTATATAGTGAGAATGGATTAATAAGAAACAAAAAGCAAAACAAAGTTTTATTTCGATATCTTCGTCACATTTCTAACTAACTGGGTCTAATTTTACCCATAAAATGTAGAAACAAACAAGGAAATACATTATAAGATGAAATAAATAAATAAAATTCAATTAATGTTTTCGGAAATTTTGTGACGATGAATTTTCGGAAATAAAGTTAAGGTTGGAAATTAATGAGAATATTATTGGCGAATATATTATAAAATTTTGTATTTTATTATATTTCTCGCTCGACGCAATAACTTCCCGTAGGTTATAACCACAAATATTCTTAACACGCCATCCCTATTTCAAAACACTTAAGGGTGTATTTTGTGCGACATATGTGGCGAGGGCATGACTTGGTGCTTTCTAAGGAAATTGAAGATGCTCTTTTGGAAAAGTGCAGTGACGTCGCTACTTTACCAGCCATGAAATGAATGATTATTGTTTTTTCGGCATACGTACTTTTTTATATGATAAAGATTAAAGCTTGACTGACATGTGAACTGAAGATTATATCCAGAAATCATAACCTTATAACTTGGCGAAGAGAAAAGAAGAAAGAAAGAAAGAAAACTTTATTTGGAGCCGTGTTTTACAAATACACTTAAATGATATATATACATATACACACATATCCTCGCATAAATACTAATGATAAATAATGATTGCTAATTATTAATCTACGTATGTCTTTATCTGTAAAGGTAATGTAAGAAGCAACCTATTAACGTCTCTTATTAAAGCTGCTGAGCACAGGTCTCCTCACCCATATCAGAGAGGGTTTCAACCCATAAAACCACCACATTATACCAAAACGGATTGGCAGGCTACTCCAGCATTATTTCCAGGATGTGCAAGTTTCCTCACGATGTATTCTTACACGTAACCTTCAGTTTTTATAAAGAACAACTTAACGGTGCCTGCTGTGGTTTTGACTCGTCTTACCATTGTGTCATCATGGCTTTTATTGTCTGGTAGGGTGTGAATTAGCCAGGAACGAAGCCAGTGAGAATCCTTTCAGGGGGAGAAATTTTCTTAAAAACCCAAATATCTTCAGAAAAGACTGTTATGTCCGATTCCAGCCATTAGGACTTTCTCTATGGCTAAACCAAACCAAGGCAAATTATAAAATGGAATTGCGTAAATATTGTCTGCTTGAAATCGAAACCAGGAACTTTGCTAGCGAAGTGACTTGTAGCTCACATCATTACGCAAGTGAAACCATGGTAAAATATGTATATTCTATTTATATCTATGTATATTCCATTGATAATTAGTACCTAAATATTATCTATTTACATTATAATTAATGACGTTATTAAAGGCCGTTTTTAAAGTTTAAAGTGTTATTTTACACTGGCATTGACCTAAATGCTAGCCAAAAACTTATGTTAATTTCCTTTAATTAGTGTAAGATACTACGTATTTGCATGTCCAGTTTGTTTTGCCGATTTGCCACGCCCCGATGGCTTCCTAACAATAACTTGGTCAAGATGTTCCGAACAGTTAATTTACTTTGCCTTGATAAGGGTCGAACCCTTCAAGATGTACTTCAGGTGGTCAGATTTGGGACAAATATTGAAATTATGTTATTATATATATATATATATATATATTAAATTGGGAGATGATGGTGTTGGGGATTGCTGACATTCTTAATATTCATACATTTATACAGTTAAGTTTTTTATTTGCGTGTAAATTACGAATTAATTATGATTATTTGACTGTCGTTCCTTCTTAATTTCCAAAACGTCATGTTATTTATTGATTTATTTATTAAAGTCTCTCTTCATCTTCTTTTCCAATTCCTACCACACTCTTCATATATTTGTCTTGTTCAAAAGTTAATCGGCAGTTTACCTACGCTTTTTTAAGCTTGTTTTGGCTGAAAACTTGATATTAATACTGGTTTACAAATATAAAATTAATCCGCTAATGAAACCATTTTGTGAAAGAATATTTTTTTGTGCTGGGAAATGCCTTTACGCACCCAGATGATAGGCTGATTCCATTGGGAGTGTGGGACTCACTGATAAAAGAATACCCACTAAAATCCAGCGGATCCCTCCCCATCCATGAGTGAGATCACTAGAGGTTCCCTAACTGCATTCCACTCTAGTGACTCGGATGATACCGGCTATGAGAATCTACCACTCAATAGAGTGAGGCATGAAGTGCATAAGTGCGACTTCTGCTACCAAGCCTCCTTCGACGGCGAGGGAGAGCTCCAGCCTCTTGCTCCCTTATCCTCTCATTTGCCTTCTTCAGCGAGATGACGGTCTCGCAAAAGAAGGCAACCGCCCTCCACCCAACTTCACTGGCGAGCATTACCCCAATTAAACTGCTTTCTTTTGAAAGGTCACGAAAAAGGTTTAAAGGTTACAATTCTATGAGTTTAAGAAGTTTTTGTTAGATAGCATTCGACTGATAAACAGCAGATTGACTAATTTTTTTTTATTAATAAAATATAATAATAAAAAATATAGTTCTGATTTGGAAAACAAAAATAGCACTAAACAATATTTATTGACATTTCACACAGTCCATATTTCCTTCGCCAATTTTTAATCTGTATCCAGATTATGGGAGGCTGTAGAGGAATTAAAACACACTATCTCACAAGCGAAGACTGTTATTATAAATGTGTAACAACCGCGAAAACTTAAGACAATACTGCAAATGACAATAGCCATTGTTGCCTCTTTAATTATTAAAAGTGCCAGGTTCTCTTTTTGTAGCCTCTTTGCGAACCCGATTCAAAGCGGATATGTCGTACTTGGAATTACCTGATATTTCCTTAGTAGTCTTTCAGTGGATAATTTTACTTTAAAAATGATTTTATTCAAAATAGAATTTATTTTGGAAAAAAGCAAGATCTGTTGAAGCAATTTTATATTCTTTTAAACTAAAATGACTTATTATCAGCGATACCAAATCTCTATCATCAGCAATTGCCAAACTTTTTATTTCGAAATTTCCATCGGAACCGGATCTTCACATGTTACTAATATCTGCCCGAATTTTCAGTGGAAAATTACTTATGGCGTAAGAAATAATATTTTGTGCCCAATTTCCCAAGAAATCTAATTAGTAGACTATTTGACTAAAATACTCATTGTTTTAGTGGTTAGTATGTTCGACTACAAACATGAGGTCCTAGGTTCGAGTCCCAGGTCGGGCCAATTCAAAATTGATGTTGAATTTGCAATTAAGACTTTTCTCAATAGTAAGCGGAAGTTGGGAAGTTGGTGGTGAGATCCACCCCCATGCTTCGGAGAGCACGTTAAGCCGTCGGTCCTGCGCCTGATCTTTCTCCGATCGTGTCGGATTTCCGCCACATGGGTCTATGAGACTGAAAGAATGGAGCAGCGTGGTGGGTGTCTATGCTCTAAAATCCCTCTCTCATATGAGTGAGGAGGCCTGTACCCAGCAGTAGGACGGTAATCAGCTGCCACTTACTACCTGGCTTTACCAATCGAAACGTAAGCGACATTATTGTTTTTTCTTGTCACTGGTAAATGCGTTGACGCACCGACTAAAGCTAAGATCCATTCGGCAGTGTGGGGCTCGCTGAATAACTAGAATACCCACTAAAACCCAGCGGAACCCTCTTCATCTAACGAGTAGGGGGCCAGAGGTTCGTCTGCCCATTCGACTCAGATGGCATCCCAGATGGTTCTTAAAAAATATATCAAAAGCTGTAGAATAAATATTATGTTAATAATTCTGGTTTAATAAAATGAAATAATAAAAGTAACAATAAGGGATTTAAATAAATCTCGTGCGAGTTCTTATTTCGCTAACGGTGGACCTGGGATCATATCCTGACGTAGAATTCATGCCAATTCGTAGCAGATTGTATGCTATAAAAACCTTCTCTCCTTCACATAAATAAAGAGTTGTTAATTCAGAAATCTCTCATAAATAATAAGAGAATGTTTCAAATAGAAAAATTGTAACAGTAGCAACACGAAATCAAAACATTCGCCATGTAATGCGAGGTATAATTATAAATTCCGCGTCACTCGGCAACGGTGGAACAATGAAGTTAATCCATCAGGCCGAGTCCTCGGGCGTGGGCAGAGATAAGACAAGGGCCCGTATTCTGTCCCACCCCGGCTTCTTGGGTAACCACCCGTCCAGTGAACAAGCAAGGATCAGATACTCATTCAAGCTTTGACACAGTTAATAGCATTTCTTTTCAAAAACCATGCTATTAAAAGAATTAGAAAATATTTCATATTTAAATTACAACTAGAGTATGAAAGGGAATTGGCATTTATACAATTTAAAGATGATCTAAAGATTGGTTAATAGTTTGATAGAAAATAAAATTAAATCGAACCTTTCATTAAATTATTTAGAGTTCGTTATAAAATAACACAACCATTAACATATGAGTAACAGATATTGTTAATATTTTAAAATAAACTTCAAGTTAATGATTTAAAGTGATGACACACTAAATCTATGAATTGGAAGTAGCGGAAATCACAATAGACTGATTTGTATCGGTATCATAAGTAATATTGAAATAATTAACCATATAAATAGCTTCTATAACGGAAAAGAAACTAATTTAACAAATAAAAGAAAACATATATTGTTATAAAAAGTCTACCTGCTCCTGGCGGTATAACTCGTGTAGTTGATTTTCTGTGGAAGTTTAAAATAATCAAATTTATTATTATATATTAATTTAAAACATTCTCAAATCCACCTGAAGATTCATAAAAAATCCTATAAAATCCGTCCAGCCAGTTTAAGAGGAGATCAGTGATTGTAAGTCACACTTTAATATCGTCATCAGTCGTTCTTTGAAATTAATTTGTGGATGAAGCATTTAAGATTGGTTGTGCCTTTCATTTAAAATAAGTGAATTTACACGTACAAATATAATTTAAGGCATGACATAAGTAAAATAAATAAAATCAAAAGTGCGTGCGTAAAAATTGCACATGTCAGAAATAAAACTTCTTGGGCTAACTAATTTTCAAATCTTGTTTATATTTATACAAATCTAAAATGACGAATTGTAAATAAAAATGCCACATGTTTTTGTTAATATTAGAAATTATTAATTGAATTTGGTCTATGAATATAAAATTTAGAAAAGAGAATCTATGAAATGTTTTTATTTAATATTAAATGACGAGTGACAAACTATAATGCCACGTGTTATTTGTAAATATCAAAACTACCTAACCTTCGTGACGCTAATCAAGCGTTTCATCTGTAATAATTTTACCCTTATGAGCCTTAAGAAGTTTCACTTCAAAAATTCTAATAGAAATAATACACGTTTAACATGACACGTTCCTTTAATGTAGTAATGTAGGCACAAAACACTAAGACACGCGTGATACATCTGCGTCCGTATCTATAACCAATGTCCATTCCTTAAGGCCACCCTTCTCAGATTGTGACGTCCACCTGGGTCTTTCGTATGAATATTAATTCAACCATATCTTGACCCCTGTCCGGCGGCTAAGAAGGCGGCTTGACGTATGAATTTCTTAGAGAATAATTAATGATTCTAGGTTATTTGATTGCTTACACTATCGGACGCTCCATGAATATTCAAATATAAAATTATATGAATTCTATATTAAAATATATAAAAATGATAAATAATCAATGGCGCTACTTTTATGTGGATCTTTTCTGCATTGCTGAGTCTTCATTTTGCAATGTGGTATTAGGAGACGATTTACATAACCTAAGAAACGCCATAGGTCTGTCCATTTCCAACAAATCTACTAATCGAGAAGTCACTTCAACTTAACATAAAGCAAAAGGATCAATAGTTATTCCTTTTTATTTTGTTGAATTTACTCATAAAAGATTTTTAGCAACTATCTAATTTTATCAATTATAATATGTAACACACTGTCAGAAAATTATTTGTCCTTATCAGGAACATAAGGCAGAAATAATCGTTGGCAAAAAGCATTGTATTGCCAAAAATAATCAAATCAAAGAATAACTTCACTCATATTTGATGTACGTAATCTTCTCATCGATATTTTGAGTTTATATTCATTTTAAGAAACAAACGTTTTATTCAAACAGTAATACGATTATAAAGTATAAATGAATAAAATAATATCTGGTCAATTAGATTTGGGAAAGGAAAAAGGCTATCCATAATTTGTCACCGGATGATAATATTATAAATGTTTGATAATACAAGTTTAATTTTAAAATAATTCATGAAAATATAACACCTGAAAAAGAATAAGTATAAAAATAAATAAAAAGGGACCCTTTTCTTCGTTCAGTCACACTGAACTACATTACTACAGAATACATAATAGACAATGTAATATGTTTTACAGATAGAAATATAAAAGAAAATAAAATGGTAGCCTGACAACCACAATCAAGTATCATAGACAACAACTATTTCTAAATAATTGTTACAACTTAGATGATTTGGGCAGGTAGAGAGAATGAATGAATGAAGACTGACAAAGAAGATAAGGAATCAAGAGGGAATAGGAAAGTTGAACTGGGGAAGACCAAGTTCAACGTTCCCGGAACAATTCAAGGACATTTGAAATAAGGGCCAGCTCAAGAGTACTCTATACCGTCGAACTTGTATGAAAGGTTTATTGAGAATGAAAGAAGCGAAGGAGATATGCAAGGAGCGTGGCAAGTGGAAGGACGTGGTCTATGCCTACCCCTATGGGAATGAAGCGTGATGCTGTATGTATGTCTTACAACTCCGGCATACTGACAGCTCTGGCATAATTTCGATTATGTTAAGTTATAGAAAGTTGGGGGCATTATCTTGTATGGAGGATATGTTACAGATTAACCTTCCATGTTTTTTGTTATTTTATTAAGATTTAATATACTATTATAATTCTCTGTGAATGAGTTTTGGAGACACATGAAGTTGACTTAAGAATACAATATCTCAGATATCCTTCGCGTTTTCGAACTACTGAACCGATTTAATTGAAATTTTTTACACCGATATTCTAGAGCCTAAGAATGGATATAGGTTACTTTTAATTACGATAAAAGGGTTTTTATAGATGGAAACGCGAGTAAAAAACTCACCAAGCACCGCGCTGCACACAACAAGCTGTGCATTGAAATACTGCAAATACCTCATTGAAGTACTTACAAGTATGTGTCTTATTTGTGTAATAAATAGCCTAAATTAATAAAAGAGCAAAAAGAGCGAAGCACACAATTTTAAGACAAGAAATAAAAACAAACTTGTAATGCCTAAAATATTTTAGAGTGAATAAGGTTCATAAATCATTTGTTGGGTTGAGCATTGTAATAAGACACTCGGATAACTTCTGCCATATAGTTTTAAGAAATATGTTATAAATGTCCTATTACAAAAGGCATATTATAAAGTTGAGGATAATTCAAGCAACAAAGATTTTTGGACTTGATTACAGTTGCACGTGAAAACTAAAATCGTTGTAATCTTCTAAAACTAAATTAAAAAGAGTAACCGTTGAGTTTCCTGCCGATTTCTTCTCAGCGGAATCTATATTCCGAACCAGTGGTAGATGTATTTCCAACGGATAGACAAGTGCTTTATGAGCCTACTTGAATAAAGAATATTTTGATTTTAATTTGGAATAATGTTACCAAAATATACTATTCCACGTGGACGAAGTTTTGAACTTAGCTAGTATATGTATACGATTTAACATAGGTAAGTTAGTATGTTGTAATGTATTATGAAACTTAGAATATCAATATGTATATCGTTGTGTTTACTTTATAACAACCGAAGGTATCCCGCCCCAAGTGCGAAATCTACCTACTCCCAATGTAAATACATTTCTCTCACATAAATATATCATACTGAGTCAAATTATTACGGCATTCGCTGGCCGCAATCCGATGGTGTTATTTTAGAAAACCCTTAGGTATAATATATTCTATAACGCTTGGTCAGTTTAAGCAAATATTGTTTTAATTGATTACCCCCCTTTGCTCCCATACTTGAGAGTGATACACACTGACTATATTATTTAATTATTAATTACAAATTCTTTATAACACGGAATAAGGACACTGTTGGGGAGGGGTTCAGGTTCAGACGAATCCTTTCGGGGTTAGTGGACTGTATGTGATTCAGCGCTTCAATTTTCGGTTCTTAAAGGCTTTGGTCTTCAGTTCTTCGTTGTTTGGGTCTTCAGGGTTCGGTCTTTCGGCGCCAGTTATTCAGGCTTGGTTCTTCGGGTTCCATGTTCGTGGTTCGGTTCTGGTTCTAGATGTTCACGAGTTGTGCGTAGTAGAGGATCTACTCCGCTTGGGAGTCGAAGGCGAAGTGTGTCCGATCGCACCATGGGAATGCCCTTTTATAGAAATCTCTCACCCGGCAAATCGCGGGTACTGAGGTAGGTGCAGGAGGGGCGGCGCCGGCGTTTGACCAATCAAAATTAGTCGCCGTATTAAAAAATAATAAACAAATAATATATTGAAAGACTCGGAAATATATTAGATGTTCCAATAATTCTGCTTTATGATCTTGAAGAACTTTGTTGCTTCTTAAAATGTATTTCATCGTTATCATTTCAATGATGATTTCACTTTATTTATATCCGTCCTGTTTCATTAAAATTTCAGACAACTAAACTGCCTAACCACGAGATCTTCAAATCTATATACGATTAAACTTTCACAATTTAGACGGTCATTAAAAACAAATTTTCCCATATACCCATAGAATCGTGAAATATGCGGGTATTACCGCAGACAATACACATTTATTCCTATATGGTGAAAATTCGTATGTCTGAAATAAGCTATCAAATTCACGTGTTACCCTGTCTGTTCTCATAATCATACGAGTGAGTTCTCACCCTTAATCCTACGACTGCGTCGGTCAAGTGGAATCTTTAATTAGTCAAACATCTTAATTGGACAGTATTCGTGTTTTAGATGAGGAACTTATATTATTTGCTTAAATAAACAAAGTTTTAAATTAATCATGTTTCTATACTTATTAATTAACTCGCTGAAATGTTATGCTTTTTGAAAGAGATGAATTTATAATGAATGGCAATAATTTGATAGATGGGGAAAAAGTGGAAGAGGTGAAAGAATTTGTATACTTGGGATCTAAATTTACAAAAGATAGAACATGTGAAACTGATATTGAAAGGAGAGTGAATGCAGGGAATGTGGTAAATGGTGCTCTGCATGCCTTTATTAATAGCCCAATGGTGTTTCAAAGGGCCAGACTGGCTGAGCATGCATGAGTGTTGGTACCAACACTTATGTATGGTAGTGAAAATGTGGTATGGCAGAAGAATCACATAAGTAAATTAAATTCGGCAGAGATGAGAGCGTTGAGAAGTATGAGTGGATTGAAACTGAGTGACAATGTAAGAAATTGTGTCATAAGAGTACGTTGTGGCATAAAAGAAGATTTAAAATTGAGAAAGGTATGCGTAGATGGTTTGGGCACGTAGAGAGACTGAATGACAAAAAGGACTTATGAGTCAAGAGTAAATGCGAAAGTTGGAAGGGGAAGACCAAGGCCAACGTTCCTGGACCAAATCCGGGACATTTTAAATAAGGGCCAGGTCACGAGTACTCTAAACAGACGAACTTGTTTGAAAGATTTAATGAGAATGAAAGGAGCGAAGGAGATATGCAAGGATCTTGGCAAGTGGAAGGACGTGGACTCTGCCTACCCTTATGGGAATGAGGCGTGATGCTATGTATGTATGAAATGTTTCAAGCTATATTAGTAAGATATCGATGGGAATTTGAACATTTCCACTTTTTTCTGTGAAGATAATTCTATTCTAGTCAACAACATGTACTAAAAATCACACAATTATCGGTGAAAACACTAGTTAATAGTAAAAAGCTTATCTTCTCATTAAAGTCTAAAATGTATTAAAATTAAAAATTTCTACCAAAAAGTTCAATAGCCCTTCAATATGTCAGTTCCTTATTTATTAATTTCTTCAAATGTCATACGAAAATAATGAATATTTTATTCAGGAAATAGAAATTGTAGTTAATTAAGGCATGCATTATATAATAATCGTTATTTTTAAGAGTTTTTAAGGAATTTATATCAATCTAGACCTGAGTTTGTGCATTAAATAAAACATTTTTCGTAAAAAATACAATATTTGTCATTATACTTTAACTAAAAATTGTTAAACGACTAAGTATATTTTCAAAAATAGATATTAAGTGCATACAATAGAAGTGTAAATTGAATAAAATGTCACGGAAAAATTAATAATCGTGATCCCCTGGAACATAAAATTTTATCAGCACCTGTTATATTGAGGTTTAATAGAAAATTACAATAAATAGCTTAGCAACTAGACTTTAGCTGGTTATAATGAAGTAAGAGCCGACTAAATCGTTTCGGAAATAGACCAGTCAGCCTATAAGGTCCGAAACCAATAAATCTCCCGATCGCAGCCTTCCTTCCCAGATAATGTATTTCTGTTCGGACGTTACTTACTTTGGCAATTTGCGGGAACCTTTGTGCCCTTTAAGATATCTCGTCAGACAATTGTACTCCGCTATTCCTTTCGGATAGACACATAAAGCTGATAGTTTAGGTGTGTCAATTCAATTTTAGTGTGTTTTATTATGAAATTATAGAAAAAGAAGACTCCTTAGCTTGTTAGACTAGATCAGCTTGTTAGGCTTGTTAGAGTAGATCAGCGGTCGGGAAACTTTTTAAATTGTTACCCCAAAATATTTTTGTGTGAGTTGATACCCCATGGCGTAGAGCAGAAAAACGAAATCGTTTCTTTCTAACATCTTTCATATTATAGCCCCCATGGGAATTAAGAAAAGAAAACAATAACTAAAAATTTAATTAAAACATCATATATTCAATTTATTAATGTAATTAATGTAAAGCTCACAAAAGTTTCATTTTTACCCCCAAAATTTTTCATTTGGGCTAGTAATATTCTTTATTTGTAAGTATTATCGTTGCTTTGAATTTGAATACAATCCTAAATATTCAAGATTAAGGCTCAGGGCAGCAGAAAAGTAAAGTCAAATCGGACAAATAGATGTTGTTTCACCACAAAACGGTTGTTTCACCACATTGCATAATTGGTTAATTTCAATGTTGTGTTTAATTTTTAAACGGGGCTCCTGTAATATTACCTTTTTAGCATTATATCCATTTTTTCCAAAGGGGCAAATATTTTAAATAGTAATATTCAACTGTTATATACGGAGAAAAGCAAGCATAATATTCGATGTCCAAAGTTGTGGTTATATCAACTCCATTACAATTCTAAAACAAAGTTATCGTCTAAGGCGTGATATATCCTCGTCTTCAGGAAGGGCCAAGGTCTGAGCCCATTTACAAATCACAAACACTGACCACCCACCCCCCTTTCGGACAATATACAACCCTTCTGTTACCTTTCCGAATTACACTTGAAATATGGTGGAGTTTACCCTTAAACTGTCTTGGATTTTAAGGGATGTATTGTTTATACATTTATAGAATAGCAAAAGCGACACTCAACTTATACGTTTGTTATAATTTCTATACTGTTAGTAAGTTAACATGAAAAGGAGTCATCTTATTTAACAACTTGTCCTTTAAAAAATCCCTGGATATACCGGTGGAATACTGTGGACAGCTAAAAGGATAAATTGATGCGTTCTCACAGAATTTAACATGGCTATGCAGCACCTGCTACCAAGGAGCACTCCATTTTTCAGGATATACTGAACACAATCAGGCAACCTCGAAAAATTGGTTGCGGTGGGAAGGGTCGACGGAAAAACACCAAGGCGTCGCTCACCTACCCGTTAGTCCGACCAAATAAAAAGTATAACGAGACTCGCGCTTCCAACAGCCCTAAAAGATAGAGAGAGATGGAACCAGCCTATCCATGCAACTGCGGGCGGAAGTCCTTGCAGTCGCCTATCAATGCAGGATAGCTACAAGGGCGTCCAGAGGCGCTGACTCTTACGACAACCAGGTCCGGAGGATCAGGGCCCTCGCCGACAGAGCTCTACCATATATTACCAATAAATATAGACTTCGCCAGCGTAATTAGCTCACATAGCAGAGGTTCTGAATTATTTTATAAGTTGGGCAAATTTAGGAAATCGAATTTTCTAATTTGTCGGGCTATGAACTGGTATCTTTGACCTTGGCTAGTTTTCACTCTAGGAGCAGTGAAGAAAAAAAGGCATTAATTACGGTGATGCGTAGAAACCATAAGAAATAAATTAACTCTTATGAGGTTAACGCGATTCTATCTTGGATTATATTATCATCAACTTACAAAAAGAAGGAAGTGGTTTTATTTTTGTCCGAATCCTACTTTGAAGTACTTTTTAATCAAAAGCTAACGTTAGACATAAATTAAGTCTATCCATTTTGAATAATAGCCTGAAAAGGAATGATTTTATAAATGCAAAAATAAAAAAATGAACCCATAAATCTCTTTTTCAATACATACTAATAACTCACAGTGTCCTATATATATATATATATATATATATATATATATATATATATATATAAATATATATATATATATATATATATATATATATATATATATATATATATATATTTAATTCATCCACTCAATTTCCAATCATTTTATAAGTTCATCGTTCATCTATTGTTTGCACACGTAGAAGGCTACGAAACGGACTGCATAAACACATTAAGACACAAAAAGTTACCTACAGTCTTCTAATGAGTTTATGCAGTTCGTTTTAGATAGCGTGTAAATAGACTTTTTTTATATTACTTATCAAATAATTTATTTAGCCTCCATTCTTATACATCGTATTTTAAGATATATATGTCGAGAGAAGTAATGTAAAAGTCTCTCCAGTGTCCCCAACCCCAGCGTGATGCATCAAAACAAGTATTCAAAAACATATTCTATAACATCGTGATTCCAGTCTATATGTTATTCACACTTGTTAATAAATGTAGGTCACCTTTATCGCCCCTTTGGGTTCATTTGAATAACTATCGCCAGTTAATTCTTCAGATAAAGACGCCGTGGCTGCGGTCACTTCCGGCGGAAGTCCAACTTGGACGGATATTCAAACTGGACCGGAACTAGATGGGACAACGACATATATTTCGAATTTGGAGTCTCTATTGTAGGTTAGGGATAACTTCTGCGAGCAACTCTGTTAAAATTTGCACCGATTTACACAACTTAAGTTGTGCTGGTATCATATTCTAGAGCCACTGTGTGAGTCACTGTGTGTGTGAGGATCCCGTTGGATTATGGTGATTTATGTATATGGAAAGTGATATTATAGTCTTAGATAGGAGCGAGCTAAGATATAATTTATCTCGTTTCGAGATCGCATCGTACCCGAACGAATGGAAATTTAGAGATATATATAAATTAATGAGAATATAGAGAGTTACGTGTCGTATATTTGAATTATAGAATACAAATATATTATAAACAATTTTAATTTGATTATCTTTGTTTCAAGATCTTTATAATACCTTTATGATATTTAATTGTATAGAGATAATGATATAATATTTTTTTTATTTGGTATCTGTATGATATTATTCAAGTTTATTATATTTTCTTTCTTTATTTCTTTATTGAACACACAGTGCACTTAAAAAAAAGATGAAATACATAAAGGGAAACTTAAAGTGTCGCACAATAGGCACAATATTTTTTAAGTTTTAACTTCTATCACCAATCTGTTCTGCAAAAGTTTCATTCATTTGTCTGATGAAATATCGTTGCTAGTAGAGTGATAATTAGCCACATCAAAGGCCTCTCATCTGTTCAAACTCAGACATATTACAAAATACAATGTCCTAAATTTGCCCTATATTTCCGCCGGTCTCATCAATGTCTATACAAAAACTCATAGAATCAGCAGTACTAAATTACTTCATATTACTTCGTATTTATATTATTACTATATGTAGATATAAGAAACAAGTTTTAGTAGCGATTGTAGACATGCGTTTTACAGGGCCCTTCGTGTCGGACGCTTAGCATTAAATATATGTTTTACCACCTTATAAAGATTGCGTTGGAGATCAGCCCGGGGCATGCCGCACGAAGCATTTGCTCTACGACAGTTCTTAACCCTTTGTACTCAAAGAGATAGTACTGAAGTATGTGGAATTCAATTTGCCAAATACAAAATAAATTTGGACAAATATTCAACTACCACATTGATCTAGTGGTTAGCATGTTCGACTACAGACATGAGGTCCTGGGTTCGAGTTCCAGGTCGGGCCAATTAAAAAAAAATCGATATTGAGTTTTCTATTAATTCTACAGTATTCTACAGTATTTTTAGGTATAACATTAGATTCTGGGCTTCAGTGGAGCGCCCATATTAAGACTCTGGCAAGTAAACTTAGTTCCGCTGCATTTGCTGTTAAAAAAGTTAGACAATATATTGATGTTGAAACTGCCAAAATGGTGTATTTCGGATTATTTTCATAGCATTATGTTTTACGGCATACTGTTATGGGGTAAGTCCTTTAGCGAAAAATACAAAGGAACTTCAATTCTCACAGAACAGTCGCAATATATACTTAATAATATCTTATATATCCGTGATAATATTCACTTATACAGTAAAAAAAGTGGAAGACAATTTTAATAAAGAAATAAAAACGAACTTGTAATTCCATATTTTAGAGCGAAGAAGGTTCCGAAATTATTTGTCGGGCTGAGCATACACATTTTCAATAAGATACCTCAATCAGTTTTAGATTTGCCTCCACATAATTTTAAGAAATATGTCAAAAATATCCTTTTACAAAAGGCATATTATAATGTTGAAGATTATATAAGCGATAGAAATGTATGGACTTGATGTTCACAGAAGCAATATATTACACATTGCATTGCATAAAAAACTATCATTAAAAGAGATAATACGTTACGTAGAATTTCTCAAATAGCAGCATTTATTCAACCTAAAGTGACGGTGAAATTATAGACTGGTTTTATATAAATAATACAGTTTTAAGTGTCCTCATGTGATCCCGAAAACCTACACTGCTCTTCGACTATGTCACTTATGCGAACACAAGCTCGTGTGTGCATACTACCATACGTGTGATGGGCACCGCGTGACTTGCGAAATGGTTATTGGGGCTCAGTGGTACTGTCAACCAGTTAACAATAATAAATTTATAAAATACATAGACAGATCGCTGGTCCCTATTATGAAAGTCGGCTCTATAAAGACACAACTATTCAGGAGAGCTGTTTAAAGTTACATAGTTTCATTGATAAACATTTTAAAATATGATATCTAATATTTTGGCTATGTGTACTACGAGGTAAGATTTGATAAGATATTTTGTGTAATAGATTTATATTAGAATGTAGAATTGTAATAGTTTTAGTGACACATCTGTTAACAAACTTGATTACGAAATACACAAATAAATTAATTTACATAATTATTTAACATTAAATTTAATCCTTAGTAATTTTAGAAATGAGAAAGTAACTCTGTCTTTCTGTCGCACTTTAACGCCAAATCTACTGAATCGATTAATTTGAAATTTGGTTCACAGATAGTATAGAGCTTTATAAAATATATAGGCTATATACTTTTTACATCCTTGCTAATATTATAAACGCCAAAATAACTCTTGTCTGTCCGATTTCAATTAACAGTTTCGCTGCATTACGAGATCTATCAGATATACACTTGCTTCCTACTTAAAGTTAAATTCAAGGACATAAAAAAATAGTAATAGATTAGGTCCCTAACGCATAGAAGTATAATTATTTTCATTCCTTGCGTTAGGGGACATGTCGATACTCATGGAAACTTGAAAACTGTATTTTTAGGAGATTGATTAGATCCCTAACGCAAGAAAGGGTAGGTTAGTTACGAAATCGTTTATGTCTCCAAAGCACCAGGTGAAAGTTCTTTGAAAATGATGAAGCAGGGATTGTGTTAAATTTGGTATACAGATAGTCTAAACCCTCAGAAAGGACAATAAGCTCTTTGCAAATATTTCATTAAAGTGTTTACGCATATGTGTTTTATTTGTAACGTTATTATTACAAATAAAACTACATTAAAAATCCTAGCCAAAAGCACGCTGATGAAGTTGAAATGTGACACAAAAGTAACTTATTAAATTATCTTGAAAATTAATAGTCGGTACATACAAATATAATACATATTAATTTGGTTGATTAGTCCAAAATTCGACAGTTTTATATTAAAAACTTTATAAAATATACAATTTTCAGATACTACAGAATAAAATACGAAATTAGTGGAGATGGTTGACACCGTAGCATTATAACTATAGTCTAAATTTTGCATTTGTGGTATTCATTTCTCTAACAATTTATTTATATCTTTATTTATTAGAAATACGTATTCTTAACTTAATTTTTTACTTTATATATAATTAAAGGGCTGCCTCGTTGGTCTTTTCTTTCGCTGGGAAATACATTTACGTACGGAGTGTGGAACTCGTTGTTTCCAGGATACCCACTAAAACCCAACGGAGCCCTCTGCATCTGAAATAGGGGACCAGAAGATCGCAAAAATATTCGACTCCGATGGCGCCCCAGATGCTTTCTACAAAAGTCTCATTCAAGTAAGGGATAGCAGGCGGGCGACCGCACGCCTTCGACTCCCTACTCTCCTATGATTAGGACGAGAGGAATTACGCGTGGCGTCGCGTTCCCTCCCCAGCGCCTCTCTCTGCAAGATGACAGTCTCACAGAAAGAAGCAAGCACCCTCCATCCCGCTTCGCTGTCGATCATTGTGTTAATTATTTTCGACAGCGAAGGGTCACTTCCAGTTGTGGACATCAAGAGATGCCGTAGTGGCCCCCAAGCTGAACACTCCGCCACCGTATGGTGCGCCGTATCGACGTGAGCTCCACATTCGAGACAGGCTGGTGAATCCTCGCACCCCACAATCTGGTACAAGTATTTCTCGAAGCATCCGTGCCCGGTAAGCACCTGCACCAATCTGAAGGATAGCGAACCACGCCTTCTCGAAAGTCAGCCGTCTACAACGGGCCTGATCGCAGCCACTGTAACGTTCAAGTCTCAGTTTTCTATTAAGATTTTCTAAATATTTGCCCGAAGTTGGGAAGTTGGCGGTGTGCTCCATCCCCGTACTTCGGAGAGCACGTTAAGCTTTCGGTCCTGTGCGTGATCTCTCTCTGATCGTGTCAAATTCCCGTCACATTGGACCATAAGAGTGAAGGCATAGAGAGTGCACTTGTATACTATGCCTGCCAATCCGCAATGGAGCAGCGGGGTGGGTCTATGCTCTAAAAACCCTCTCTCCTATGAGTGAGGAGGGCTAAGCCCAGCCGTGGGACGTTAATAGGCTTCTACTTACCTTACCTTTCTATAAGTAATTAAAGCTAAAATTCCAAAGTTTATTACATACTCGTATTACAGAAACTTTATTTAACATTAAGATCCAATTATCTTTTAAGGGTATTTTACTTTAATAATATTATACATTATTATTTATGCATCGTCGGCATCTTGCACCTGATTTCCTTTAATTTATTATTTTAAATATTTTAATTATTTATTATATGTCCATTAGATGTAAGTTTAAATGTCTTAATCTCTTAAGTTTCATATTTAAATAAAGTAAAGTATAATAATAATAACAATTGAACTAAATAAAATATGCTGTGCCATCGGTCCCGGATAGATGTATCCTTATACCGGTCGGTTTAACACTTTAATGCCGTACATACAATCAGATATTTGTTTTAAATTATGGTAATAAAATGTCGGGGAGAGTCACGAGCGTTGGGAACGCGTGCGCAGGCGCAGGATCGGGATCGGTATTAAACGGGCTTCATTATAATGACGAATTGTATGAACCAGTTCGCTATCATATTTAGGTGTTTTACTTTATACTACAGCTATTGCCGGAGGTGTCACCCGCGTATTTCCTGATCCCTTGGAAATATTGGGAAACTCGTACATAGAAACGAATTATTTTGCTAAATTTCAAGTCCATCGTGATTAATTTTGTAAGTTTGGAGAAGAGTATATTTAGTGGTCTAAAACCTTCTTCGCATTATTACTTTTCTAATGACCCTGGCTTGGTCTAAATCCATAAGATGGTTTCTAGGTTGAAAAAGGAAATTCTTTTAACCACAGAATAGTAGAAACTAAGTTTAGTAAAGTTATACTTAACGTGCTCGTCGTAAATAAAAATTGCAACAAATTAAAATAAAACCTATGTCCTCCAGCGCGTCCTTCTGCAAGATGGCAGTCGATAGAAGCAACTGCCCTCCATCCCGCTTCACTGCCCATCATTGAGAGATGCTGCTGTGCCCCCTCAGCTGGGCACTCCGCCACATTATGGTACGTCGTAATGACTAGTGTTCCACATTTAAGACGGGCAGGTGAATCATCGCGCTTCACAATCTGGTGCAGGTATTTATATATGTCCATAGTCAAGTGCTAATCTCTGAGCCACAAAAGGACATACTGGTAAATTTTAAAGATTTTATATTCAGCTAATCATCCTTTTAAAACAATTGATGCGTAGCTTCTATCCTCGTAAGTTTCTTGGTCAATGGCGAACGAAGGAACATCTTTGTCCATACGAGATAAGCTAACAGATGTGCCGATTTAATATATCATTGTGCCGCATTGACGCATACTTGGCGCGCTCGCAGGAAATGCAGTGAGCGATAAGCCGAACGGACTTTGTGATGTCTGCTGTCCGCGCGCCTCCGCTCGCGTTCATATGATAGAGGACATTACACGGGGAATTCCCTTCATAATTTAGTTTTTTTTTTTATTTAGCATTGCTTGACACTAAGCGGAAATTCTGGGCTATACAGTGATCATTCGAGTTAAGTTCTCGTCGACTAAGGCACCGAGAGAGTTTGATCAAATTTGAATTCGTAGTTAAACAGGCTTGTTGGCGCTTCTGGCGGGAGAATCTCTGGTCCAAAACTGGAAGGAAAACCTCAGGTCCACAGTAGCGGGTGTGAATCCAACCGCATCTGAAACACTGGCTTCCCAGAAAGCACGGGTCGCTCTACAGATTGGTACAGGTTCTGACCGGGCCTGGATGCTTCGGAAAGTTCCTGAATCGAATTAGCCGGGAGGAGTCACCCGCTTGCCAAAAGTGTAGTACAGCTATCTACTGCTTCACCTCCTAGAAGCGCTGATCGGTGGCGGTCTCTCTATGGGGAGCCTTATGGATGCGATTAGCGCGCTTTCATCTTCACACACACCACATATGATTACTATCTATATATTATGTACAATAATCACAATCAGATATATCGTAAATGATATTACTTTATCAATATAAAAAATATTTATATTTCGTACTTTTAACCTCGCTTTCACGATCTTTCAGTTTCACTTGTGGTGTCTTAAGCCTACATGTCTTTTTTATTGCTGGCAGGAAGGCGTTTGAGTGTAGCGTCACATGATGATGAGTGGCAATATAGACTTAGACAGTAGCTCGTAAAGAGTTCATTTACCTCATTACCTAGCATTGTACCAGAACGCAAATATTTGATGCTCTTGACCGTTAGGGTGGTAACTAGCCACGGATGAAACCCTCCACCAGTCTAGACTACCTAACTGCGTAAAGTACAAACTAATCGTAATTTTGAATTAAAGTCGATTGAACTTTTTAAATTTTTATAATATAATCTACAGATATAACCTAAATTTGTTGTAATAAACGTACATTTGAAAATCACTAGCTTTAGTATATTTGGATTTATTTGTTTTATTAACGCCTTACATTGCCGTCATTAGAATGATGGTGAGGACCGAGAGAGTATGGTATGCTGCGCTCTCCTTCTGCGAGGATGTCATGCCGCGGAAGGAGATATCGAAACAGTTGAGGGAGGCGGACGTGACCACTTCGACCGTTCGCAAGAGAAGGCCGGGAAGGAGGCGAGAGGCCCGCGATTGCCGTCTGCCTCCTTAGTACCTTTGGGTAACGGATGCGGGTCCGTTGCCCAACAAAGATAGGTCCCGCGAGGTGCTCCAGGCAAGGCACCCTCGGAGTAAGTTTTTGGTCATTGAACGAGTTGGACCTAAACGGGCACATCGCTGGCGCGATTACGAATGTCTGTCAGTCGCGTTTTTGTGACCTCGTCTCCAAGTGATGTAGGAGTACCGCTGGGTTTCAGCCGGCATGAGTCCGGCATAACCTGGAACATCCTCCCGAGTATTCCAGGTATCCACGAGGATTTCTCAGCGTTGAAAAAAATTAACGCCTTACATGTTACTTACAAAGTTTCTACTATTAGTTCTAACTTTCCCTATATGCACAATATACCTAGTTCAAATATTCAATCGTTAATGAAATACATTTTGATTCTTCAATGAAAGCTATTTTTTACTTGTACACATGATGTTTTGTAAAGGAATTGATTTTTTTTATATTACTAGTATTTTCAGTTTCCATTTACGATATAATAAAGTTCAATTTATTTATTTATTTATAAGTTTTATAGCACAGAGTGCAACCGGCGGGCTTAAAGATACAAAGCTTTATATACCAGCCAACCTTTCTAGTGTTAGAAAAGTCGTTGGTGGATCTGCATGACAGTGTTAAAGAAAAAAATACAGAGATAGATAGAAATAAAGAAAAATAAATATAATAATATCCGAGAATGTCCGCACAAATCCAACCCGGTCTAAGCAAATCAGAGCTGGCGCATTGTTGCACTGATTTAGAACAGCAGACATCTCCAAACTAACTCGATCCGTTCTCACGTATTAATATATTCTATTCGATCATTCGGCAGACGATGTATCGATTTGAGATTACCGAGTTTGTTGGAGATATTGAGGGGAACTTTCTAGAACTAATTGTACGTTTACGGGATTTGATTTAGTATAGTTATCTTAACTTTTTTATTAAGTTAAGCTTTACAATGTCACCTGTAGTTCATCAAGCTTTAAAAAATAACTTTGGAAGTGAAACTTCTTTAGGCGCATGAGGGTCAAATTTTTACGGATAAAAGGCGTGATTAACATCACGAAGATGTGCAGCGTTTTTTATGCTATTTAATTTTAAGGTAAGGTATTTTAATATTTACAAATAACACGTGGCACTTTAATTTTCCATTCGTCATTTAATAATTTATTGTAAAATTTTTCATAAATTGTATTAACAAACACAAAAATATAATTAACAATTTCTAATATTGACAAAAATGCGTGGCATTTGTATTTACAATTTCGTCATTTGAGGTTTTAATATATTATTTTTTAGGCAATATAAAATAAATGTATTTTAATAATTCTCTCTCATTATTTTTAGTAATTATTAAATTCAAATAATTTTTCATTTTGAGATTGTCGTGCGAGAGTGTGAAACACTTTCATATTTTAATGACAATTAAATTAATTTAATTTCTAACATATCTACCTTTTTCCCACCAAGTCTCGGAAATCTAAAGTTTTAGATATATTGAAACAAGACTTAAAAATTAGTTTGCCAAAGAAGTTTCACTTTTGACATGTGTACTTTGTAAGCACGCACATTTAACTTTTATTATTGCTGTCTGATTAACATGATCACACCTGAGGGTAAATTTGACTGTGACGGTAAATGGTGATACAATCTAAGATGGAAGCGTGCTAATCTGGTAAGAGATATTTTAACTGTTGTAAATTCTTATTCACAACAACATAATCTGTGCACACAAAACATAAAAATTGTATGTGGAAATGACAAGCGGATTCATGGTCATCGTGGGCATGGCAAAATACACCATATCAATGATCAAATCGCAGCTTCTTTGCTCATTCTTCAAATCAGCGCCTAAACTACTACTAGAACCCATCTTCTGATACTAGCCACGGCCGAAGCCTTCCACCGGGCTAGGCTCCGAAAAATTAGACGCAATTTACTAAATTCGCCCTACTGCGGGGATTAAACCCGACGTCTCAGGCAAAAAAGCGAGTACTAGTTCCACTCCGCAATCGAAATATCGCATTATTTAAAAACATATGCTGCCGATTACTTTTTCCTACAACTTTTATAGTAGAGGAGATATAAAATAAATTAATAGTTCGTACAAAGTAAACATGTCAGAAGTGAAACCTCTTTGGCAAAGTAATAGTCTTGTTTATATTTACACAAATTTAAAACTTTAGATTTCCGAGACTTAGAGAGAGGGAAAAGGGAAAATATGTTAAGAATTTCATGAATTTCATTGTTTTTAAAATAATAAGAATGTCGAAATAATACAAATCATTTTGTCAATATTAGAATTAATTAAATATTTTTATGCTATACTTTATGAAAAATGGTATATTAAATTATTAAGCGACGAGTGGCAAATTAATATGTTATTTGTAAATGTTAAAACTACCTAAACTTCAAACGAATAGAATAAAAAAGGCTACACATCTTGGTGAAACTAATCACGCGTTTTATTTGTAAAACAAATATGCAACTAAAGAAGTTTCAAAATTCACTGTCAAACTTAGGCAAGTATTTAGTGAAAATTTTTATGTTAATATTACAAAAAGATACTTCAGTTTAATTTAATTGTAAAAATAATTAGAGCTGCACCTCAATTGTCAGTTCATGCGAATCGATTAAATTTGTTTTGAATCGATTTAAAAATAGTAATTCGGCAATCATCGAGTTAGTGCCATGACACGATCCCAATGCAAACCCTCTACTGAGCTACGCTGTGCTATTAAGGCAGGGTTGCTAAACATTATCAATTTTTGAAGAGAAAATTTCTTTCTGAGTTGCGCATTTATTTTGGGCAGTCACGCTCGAGTGTGTAACTCTCGTTCTAATAAAGTCGGCTCTTGTCGACAAAGCGAGGAACAGTCAAGGCATCACTGCCACATTATAGTTCATTATGTAACATACAATTACTGACAACATCGCACAGTGGTCTAAATTCGACCATAATTAATTTAAATTATCAATTATCGAAGACAATAATAATACACACACAACAATAAATATATTCTATGAGATATCCAGGTATCTATTGACTCATCACAATATCTCTGGACCTATAAGGCGTATAGACTTGAAATTTGGTAACAATATTTTGCCGAGTAGAGGTCAGCTAAGTACGGATTTTACAAAAGTTACGAGGTGTTTTACGTATGTTTCTCATTTGTAAAACAACTTGCCTAATTGACATTAATGAAAATGCTATTCAAAAAATATTTCACGCCGACGAAGTCGCAAGTTCAGCTTATATTATATATGTCCAGTGGCTACCAGTTTATCAAAGACTATATTCAAAATATGAATCCCTATTTCCCTATATCACGGCATCACGTGTAGACGGCTGGAGCAATTTCGATAATTCATTTGTTGTTCTGCCTGTTATAGTCAGGAGAAGGTTCGTATGAAAAATAAATCAACAAAGTTACGTAAGACATTGGATATTTTAATTAAATTTATTCACCATGGTAACTTTTCAATAGTTACCTTAGTAACTTGTTGCTTTTGATAATATAAACTTATGGCTTTTGACATAATTGTCTGCCATTGACAAATACGCAATTATAATCTGTGTATTATTATATATTATAATCTGTGTATGTATCATCATTGGTAAGGAGTTTAATGTATTTTTTATGTTTAGTTAAAAAAAAATATGCACTTCTCTATATAAACAAGTGTGAGAAAATAATTGTATTTCATATCATTAACTTCGTCTTGATGGAATTGTTACTTCCGTTGTGTGGTCTTAATCATGTAAAGAATAAATTTTTATACTGTTTTGCAGATGTAGATAGACAAAAATACTTTATTTCTCATAAAATTGAAAATACAGTAATTTATGCTAAAACTTGTAGAATCAAACTATTAATCTATGTGCAGGCGCGGCCTTATTGCTTTAAGCAATCCCTGCCAGGCAACCCTTGTCGAAATTAAAACTAATAATTAAATATGAAGTAGTGCATAGTTAGCTACCTACGTAAAACTATGTTCTACCTACTAACACAAACTGCAAATTTAAAAGATAACTTAACAAATACCGGTCATCTTTTCATCATGAACAGTTAAACTTGTAAATTATCCATTCAACACTGCAGCGGGAAAAAGACTAAGGTAAAAACAATTTAAATAAAAAAGAAATACTTTACACGCAGGCACAAACAGGAGTTTTCTTTTTTTTTTGAAGTGACACCTTCTTTAACGTTGTTGTGATTTGAAAAAGAGACAGACTCATAAATTCATATTTAACGTGGCATTGTAAGTGATTTGAATTGGTATCTTACCTGATCTTTCATAAATCTTTGGTAGTAAGGTTATAGCCTTTCTCCAATTCAGAGCCAGGCAAATTAAAAAAATATAAAAATGCAATATAATATGCCCTGGCAGTTACCAAATTTGTAGTGATTGAATTTGCTATATGAACTTTGGTTTTATCAGCTACTTCAAACAATTATTACAATACAGATTATATGCCATAAACACAATATAATTAAGCCAATCGATAAATCAAAGTTCGTAACCCCTGACCGATTAGCTAAGCCACGATAAAAACGTAATTATACACACGAATGCGCATGATTCACGAAATATTTGAATACTGTATTACATACATTCGCTACGCCGAAACCGTCTCAGAAGCCATTGTAAAGCCAAAGTAAAATCAACTTAAAAGTCAAGCGTTTAAAACTCAGTTTATACTTTAAACTTAATATGCAGCCGAAGAGAAAGACGTGCTGAACTCATCTTTAAAATTAATTTAAGACATTGTAATTCCATCTTTTTTGTACGGTAATAAGTTTCAGTTTTCCGAGGGTAGTTTGCGATTTGCCGTGGGAACAATCGAAATAGAAGCGCGAAGCTTGAACGTGAATCGATGGATGTGATAGGAAGAAATTGTAGCGAACTTTGCACAGAGTAATAAATGTTTATGGTTTAAATTTGAGTACATGAATTAGCGTGACTGTGCTGTTAAGTACTTTAAAAAGTGGTACCATCTTCAAGTATATAAATATAATACAAAAAATGTCTTTAACGATGTCCGTTATAAACTTTGAAACCATCTCATCGACGTGTCCCAAGACGATTTCATATGAAAGAATTTGACTACCTACATGTAGGTAAAATATTTACGAATACAACGCGTGATTAGCGTCACGAACATGTGCAGCGATTTATATGCTAATTCGTTTGAAGGTACTTTATTAGTTTTAATATTTACAAATAACATGTAAATTAACTTACACTTCGTCATTTGAGTTTTCAATAAAGTATTTGTATTAATTTTCGACACTTAATGTTTTAATGACCATTAAACTCCTAACATATCTTCTTTATTCCCTCCAAGTCTCGGAAATTTAAAGTTTTAGTTTTTTAAAAATATAAACAAGCCTTAAAAATTTGTTTGCCAAAGAAATTTTACTTCTGAAATACTTTGTACGTACGTGATTCATGGTTTAATGGAGAGGTCGGGAATCTTTTCTTATGATAGAGCCATAATTTTGTCATAACATGAGAATATTGGTGCGATCCAGAAATGTTATGAGGATATTGATGCGAGCCACTTTTTGTTTCATAAATATTATTGTTTAGATGAAACCATTTTGCATTTTTGACCATATTTAACGTTACACTGATTTGTACGGGTTGCACTGCAGTAGTTTACGGGCCGCTGATTGTCGACCCCTGTTTAATGCATTATAATTTTTATTTACTAAACAAAAGGCATATTATTATGTTGAAGATTATGTAAGCGACAAAGGTGTTTTGACTTGAATCTAGTTGCAGATGAAAGCTAACCACAATGTATCTTACAAAGTATATTTAAAAGGGTAACCGTTGAGTTTCTTGCCGGTTTCTTCTCAGTGGTATCAACTTTCCGAACCGGTGGTAGACTTGTTACAAACGAACAGACTACTGACGATTCAAAAATGCTTTTTGAGTCTACTTGAATAAAGACCATTTCGATTTTGAAGTCGTTGGGTTCATCGCAACATTCTGCGGGGTACGGGCCTCGAGGCAGAGCCTCATTGCCCGGGCATCTTTTCTCGGGCATTCAGTAAATGCCCGGTACTCTTTTTTTCCCGTACTTCATACGAGCTGGATCCCGCCGGCGACGCCAATGGGTCCATCCTGGTCATTTCCGAGGGGGGTGTGTTCCGAGTGTTGCTGCTACCGCTTCATCTTCGCCGCTATCACCTACGGCTGGTGGTGGTAACAGCAGGAGCTCACGAGGCAGACAACGCCCAGTGTTTGCCGTTCTTTAGTACTGGGTGGAAATGCCGAAGAGATGTCTATGCGGAGAGTTATCCGCCAGGCGGAACATACTTCTCGTAAGCTGGCGGACGAACACCTCCACGGTGGGCGTCCTGGTATCACGATGGATAACGTCGTTCCAAACGTACCTCGGAGCTCCTACTATCAGACATAGACACTTGTTCTGCTCGACCTGCAGTCTTTTTCTCTGATATACTGAGCTGAAGGAGTACCGGGGGCCGCGTTTTGAAGTATTGATACAGTCTAAGATGGAAGCGCGCTAAGCTGGTAAAAGGCAATTTACCACTTATAGGTTTTACACATCGTGGTACCGGAACACAAATCTCTTGCTTGAAGGTATCTCTTTACAAGTAAGGTGATAACTTGCTACGGTCGAAGCCTCACACCAGACCAGACTCAGACAAATTAGATCGAACTCGCGATCTCTGCTAGATAAGCGAGTAATCGAACCACTGCGCCAGCGAGTCCATCAATACTAACATTTGACTCTTGTCTTACCTGAAAGTATCTGACGATAGATACAAAATAAAAGCATTTCCATAATACCTACAAATAACATGAATACAAATCTTAAACGTATCAAGTAATATAGGAAAATTTAAGTCAAATAATACGTTACTTAGAGCGAACTTCCTTTTAGTTAAGTTATTACATAGAATATACAGCTTAGACATTGCTAAGGCCTTTGACAGGGTGTGGTACTAGGGGCTGCTGAAAAAGCTACCATTCTACGGACTGCACGAGAAGCTGTGTATCTGGATTGCCAGTTTTTTTTTAAATACGCGTAGCATCAAAACTGTTGTCGACGGTTTCTGTTCTAATGCTAAGTAAGTAAATGATGGAGTACCGCAGGGGTCAATGCTGTCTCCTACACTATTCATTCTGTTTATCAATGATATGTTAGAAATCATTTATGTTCATTGCTACGCAGATGATAATACGGGAGACACTTATAACAATGGCCAAGCACAGCTGTATTAGGCTCCAATAAAAAGCATTTATGTAAGCTTTCCGTATATGGTCCTATATTTTATTTCACAAATACAATTCTTTTCTCATTAATACTTCTCCTCCTCCTTAATTCATTTCCTCAAATCTGAGGGTCATGATAACCACCCTTAATGAGCAATATCCTTTTTATAATGGAACGCCATTTGTGTCTGCTTTCCGCGGCGTGCAGTGTCTGTGATGTGGTAAGGATCTGATCGGACCAACGCATTGGGCTCTGACCTTTTGCCCTTTTGCCATAAACTTTTTCACGATCTTTTCGAGGTTATTACCTTGTTTCCTGGCAATGTGCCCAAAGTACTCAAGAATTTCTTTGAGGCAGATGGTAGAAAGTCTAATTGGAACATTGAGTTTCTTAAGAATTGATGCGTTGTTCGGATGTACTGTCCACGGTATACGAAGCACTTTCCTCCAGCACCACATTTGAAAAGCATCGATACGATTGCGGTCTGATGATCTCAAGGTCCACGTCTCAGCACCATAGTGAAATACTAAAAAGACGAGGGTTCGTAGTAATCAAATTTTAGTTTCAAGAGATATAAAGTTAGAAAAGATATTTATACTTCTAATATTATTGAGTATAATATTTTTTCATTAAGTTCAAATATCTTTTACACTTACTGACAATACAGTTTTTTAGTTTTTTTTTTTCATATAAAATTACAATCCTTTTACATTAGATAGATAATATTCTTTATTGAACACCACGCTAAAAATAGATGTTCAATTACTCAGTATAAGGTACTTTTAGTGTGCAATTGGGTGGTCTTATCGCTCATTAGTGATCTCTTCCAGACAAACCTGGCGTTAGGGAACCCTTTTTTTCCGCTGGGAAATACATTTGCGCACCCCTGCCACGAGGCAGCGAGTGTGGGACTCACCGGCAAGACCAGAATGCCCACTAAAACCCAGCGACACCCTCCTAACCCTGAATTGGCAGTGTCAGAAGCTCCCTTGCGTATTCACTCTGACAATCCCGGATGATGGCGTCAAAGAAGGGAGAGAGAAGGCAAGTGATGTATATAAATGAATAAGTATACAATTTCTATAAATAATATAAAGATATATACATAATATTGTAAATACATACAATTAATTACATAAATAAACATATACATACATAACTCATTGAATATCATAAATTATTGATAAATGTCATAACATCCATGCGTTAATGCATTGTATTTTTTTTAATTTTCGTATATTCTAAAGTCAGTAAAAGGTATAATATAAAATTTACGGGAATGCTAGGACATTGGACACGGTTTACATGAAATAGCATACGATAAACATATCAAATCGATTAATACGCACGTATCCTGACCACGTACATTCAGACGAAGTAATTTACGAAGTATAGTTTTAAATTTTCTTACAATTCTCAACCTTAACACATTGCAATAAGGATTGTCTATTTTCATGACTCATTCACAACCACTTTGAAACGCAGCAATTCCCTTATATCCTGTTTATTGTATCTGGAAATTAAGAAACTAAGTATGAAAGCATACATGAAAGAACTTAGAAGTTGATTCAAGATCCTGGGGTTAACGACCTGTTAAATTTTTTAATTGCTCACAAATGATCTTTCTGATACATTTTAATAAATATAATATATAATTATAGTTAACGTTTGCATATAAATGTTATTCCTACATGTAAGTAGCCTATTGACATCTCACTGCTGGGCACAGCCCACCTTGTTCATAGTACAGAAGGTTTTAGAGCATAGACCCACCACGCTACTCCACTGCGATGCCAGGACCGTTTTTAAAAATTTTCTGTTTGTTTTGACAATTGAATCCGATAAATAACTGATTTCTCAATACCCTTGCCATCTTAAACATTTGTAATTGTTGATGGAACATTTCTCAATAATAATAACGATTTAGATATTTCATTAAAATTAAACTTACTTATTTTTAAAACATTTAATATAAATTTTCAATTAAACATTTTTAATAATGTATATAAGATTTCTCCAACCTTATGTCATTGAATTATTAAAATACCTTACGTAAGAAAGCGAATAAAATTTATTACTCGTATAATATTTCAAATGGATAAAAATGATCACATAAACAATAAGAATATGTGAAATAAAATAAAAATTAACATGGATGGAAGAAAATCATACGTCATAAAATCGCGATTTAAATTATCTAAAAATGAGCTGTATCCTCGTTCCCAAGCTATGTAGAGTTTTTTATTCGTCAATTCGCCAACAAACCATGGAAAAACTGTAAGAATATCCAGTGACATGAACTTCAATTATTTTATTAACAACTGAAAATTTGAATAGATTGTGAAGTAAGAATTGAAAATTATATAAAAATAGACTATCCGTGAGTGCCATGTATCGAAATTATGATTTAATATGGACTCTATGGTAATCTACATTATTTTCACATCTCCACAATCCTGATGACAGATAAAATACAATTTCAAGCAGCCAATTAAAGTTCAATCTAATACTGTTTTATCAGAATTAACATCTTAGCCCGAATGAACCTAGAACAATACAGTGATAATGATATTTTGACGTATTTGACATCTTATTATCCAATACGTCAGATCGCTGATCAAAGCTCACTCCGGCAACATATCTTAAACTAAGAAAGGCCAGATTACGAGGTTATACATATTGTATATCTGTTGTTTTTGTTAATATATACAAAAGAGTCATGATGGCTTAGTGTTAGCCTTCATTCTCGTTCAGAGAAGTAGCTGGTTCAAACCCTGGATAGAATTTCTTTCAAACTGGTGCTCGGACATAGAAATTTCGGTAAGATGCTCAAAATCAAATAGCACGACGTGAGGAGTCACCTGTCCGTCTTTCGGCAAAGACGAAGTGCGTTGAATTTGCTTTGTCACATGCAATAGAAGTTTGTATAAGTATCCAAACAGATGGTAGCCCATTAAAGAAAGTTAAGTCTACAGTCTTCTTAGAAAAAACCTTAAACTCTGGACTTCAGTGAGGTGGCCTTATTAAGACCCTGGCAAGCAAACTTAGTTCAGCTGCATTTACTGTTAGAAAGGTAAGACAATGCACCGATGGTAAAACTGCTAAAATGGTTTATTTCGCTTATTTTCATAGCATTATATCTTACGGCATACTGTTATTCGGTAAGGTGGTGGACATTGAAACTATATTTATTTTACAAATAACAACAATACGGACCAATATATCAATTAGGATCTCATGCTTCTCTAAGATATAAATTCAAAGAAATATCAATTCTCACAGACGTAAAATCAAACTTGTAATGCCATATTATAGAATAAAGAAGATTCAGAAAACATTTCTCGGTTTGCGCATACGCATTTTTAATAAGATACCCGAATTTTGGGTTTGCCTCGACATAGTTTTAAGAAATATGTTTAAAAAGTCTTATTATAATATTGAAGATTATTAAAGGGACAAAAATTTTTGGACTTGATTCCAGTTGCACATGAAAGCTAAATACATTATAACCTACAAAAACTATATTAAAAGGAATATAACCGTTGAGTTTCTTGCCGGTTTCTTCTCAGCGGATTCAATTTTCCGAACCGGTGCTAAATTTGCTAACGCACAGACTACTGACGATTCAAATGTTCTTTTTGAGACTACTTGAATAAGCAGTATTTTGATTTGATTTGTCGTCAATGTGGTGCTTCTGTTGACATGTTGGACCACAGTATGGCACAATTGGAAACCACAGTGATATCCTCTGGTGTCGCTGGTCAGAGCGTATCTCTCAATGTATAGTAGGGACCGTGCTTGACAGTGAGATAGGATGGAATACAGTCGTCTCATTCTGCGAGGCTGTCATCTCGTTGAAAGAGGCAACGAAGAGAGAACAGGAATCCGCAGTTGATGTCGCTCTCCTCAGAAGGTGGAGGCTGAGTCTTTACGAACACCACTTGTCTCCTTCTTTCTATTCTAGTCGGTTTCATCCATAAGTGTCACCCGGAGACACTGACATCCCCATCTCAAGATAATGGTGATGCTGGGTTTTAGTGGGCATTCTAATAACCGTAAAAAGGCATTTCCTAGTGGAAAAAAACCACGTCTAAGTTTCTGTTTATATTAAGAAATATGAGCTTTTCGGTGATGGAAAATATCATGAGAAAACCGGCATATCCTGGGAGTAATTTTGGGGTATGTGTAACCTGTCAACCTACAGTGGAGCAGCGTGATCGGTTTACCTCGTAGAAACAAATTTAATTGATTCAGTTTTCTAAGTTCATATAATTGCCTTCATAAATTCCGAATAGTTAGTATATTTCAAATTTCTTTGCGAGTCTGTTTGTTCGGAGTTATCTCGAGAACAGCTATAGTGATTGCCAAAACGAAATCATTCCTTATACGTAATGAGTATTAGTTACTTGACACGTTATTTCATTCAAAACCATAGAATAAAAGGTAATATTCCCTTAAATTATATCTATTTAAAAGATAATGATATAAATACACTCTAGCAAAAGTGACTAATGGCGTCATCTGTTACGGAGTAGCTATTACTACAGTTTACTTACAAAGACCCTCAACTCGTATTTTTCCATTGACTTGAAAATTGACAATTCTAATAAAGTAAATAATAAAATTTCATCCATAATTTTATATAAAAAAATATTTTCTACATAAAAACGAACCAGATGATGAGATATAAGATATTGAGTAGCAAACGGGCTTATTATTTAATTAATAAAGTGATTCAACATTTGTAGATTGAAAATCATCTCCTCTATGAGTGAGGAAACCTGTGCCCAACCGTGGGACGATAATAGGCGGCTAGTTTTATACAATATAAACAAGTATCGCTGATTTGCATAAATAATCACACAATCAAATTTTTTATGACAGTAGAATCCACAATAGTCTACATTTTTTATATTAAAAGCACATATAAAGGTAAGCAGCAGTATTTTAGCGTCCCATTACTGGGCACACACGCTCTTACTCATATGAGAGAGGGTTTTAGAGCATCCACCCATCACGCTGCTCCACTGCGAGTTACCAGGCCACAAAATGTTATTGGTCGATACGAACACTTGCTTAATTAACGTATCTCCTATAAAAATAGCTTTCCAAAACATTACAAACAAACATTTCAATAATATAAATATGTATAGATAATATTTAAAACTGTATCACAAAGCTTGTGTCAATCTTTATGAAAGTTGAATGCGTTCATCGATTTAAGGTTTAATGTACCAAAATCAAACGTTATACAGGCTGTTTTTATATTTTCCACTTTTGTTCATCTGCCTATTTTCTTATATTAACTAATCTCTGAAATATAAAGTATATTTATTATATAATAAGCAAAGCAAACAGTATCATTACTTTTTTCGACTGTAAAATTCTTCTGATTTATTGCATTACATATTTTTAAAGAGCTTTTGGTTCATTTAATATAAAGATTGTTCCCGATCCCGTGCAAATGTTGTGAAATCCGTAATTTATCGATTTGATTTATAAAACTTAATCATTATTGATTTCAACAAGTTACACCAAAATCTGTTCAACCGTTTCAGGAGTGGTTTAATGGCATTCACACATACAGAATTAAACATGTTAAGATACTTTTTGTTTTGATAAAGGCTTCTCTTTTACAATGTCATTTTTCCTACTAAGAGTGTCATTATGTTTATTGTACATTCGTTGTGTTTTCTTTAAGTCAAATATAATTATGTTATAACAATGAAAGTCGTCACTATTTGTAAGAATACGCAGCAGTAAAGTCTTTAGTTTTGGAATCTTAAGCTTTCTTCCTAAGTTTGTATAACCATAACATCACGCCTCATTTCCATAGGGGTAAGCAGAGACCACTTCCTTCCACTTGCCACGATCCTTCGCTTCTTTCATTCTCATTAAACTTTTCATACAAGTTCGTCGGTCTAGAGTACTCTTGACCTGGCCCTTATTTAAATGTCCTGGATTTGGTTCAGGAACGTTGGCCTTGGTCTTCCCCTTCCAACTTTCTTATTCACTCTTGCCTCACACTCTTTTTGTCAGTCTCCTTTCATTCGTTCTATCTACGTGCCTAAATCATCTAGGCCTTCAATTCTCAATTTTAGTCACTACATCATCTTATATACCACAACGTTCTCTTAACTAGTCAAAAGCATATATGAAACCAGAGTGAAATATACTTAAGATAAATAAGCATATAGAAATAACACTCATTGTAAAGTAGTGCCATCAGTTTCTTTCTTGTCCCTTCTATCTACGATTTTTGTTAATGACTTTGTTTGGAAAGATAATAATCTTTTACTATTGTTTTTTAATAAATTGTGTGATTCATATTTTATATTACTAGACAATAACTTCCCTATACGACTTTTGACGGCCTAGCTGGCGCATTGCTAGCAGAGGCCCCGGGTTTAATCCCAGTTTGGGGACTTTAGAAAATTGCATTTTCAAATTTATCTGAGTCTGGTCTGGTGGGAGGATTCGGCCGTAGCTAGGTACCACCCCACCAGCAAAGACGTACCACCAAAACAAAGAGATATGTGTTCCGGTATGATGCTGTGTAGAAACTGTAAGGGATATATCACCTCTTACCCTGATTAGCGCGCTTCTATCTTAGACTGTATCATCACTTACCATCAGGTGAGATCACAGTCAAGCGCTAAAACTGTCAGCAATAAAAAAACAACTGGTTTGAATGGAAAACGATTTTAAAAAGAAAGTTTTAGAATGTGAAAGAATTTTTAAGAATAAACTTTCTTGCGACCAATTATATAGAAATTTGTAGAACGCAGAAAAAAGTATTTTCATATTAAATTATTCACGTCCCTTCTTTGAGAACGTATGAAAGTAGACGCAAGAATCATTTTATTTATTTGTTTACTGAAATGAATTTACATCGCCCTGTAGATTCGGTGTTTTCTTAGCATTAGCGTGAGGTAGGCGTCGCTACTTTAAATCTCAGAAAATACGCGTGGCAGGGCTGTCACTTGCCACATATTTTTGTATATATTAATGGATTTAATGTACCATATTCCTTATATAAAAATAAAACCTTTCCAGCTTAATAGTATTTTAATCGCGGTATGTTTTTATAATGTTTTTTTTTTAATGTTTGCTAACCACTATATTATTAATTAAAATCCATTGAAAGTTAATTGGTAGTAGTGTAAATCGTTAGTAAAACAGAATGTCTCAAACTATGGGGTCACGTTACAAAAAATAAGATTACAAACCCAATAGGAGGGGAGCAATCTTTTTGTATTTGTATATTAACTTAAAGAGTAAATGTTTTAAATATGTTATCGATTAATTATGTCTCTTATTTCGATTTGTACATATCACGATGTTAAGAAGCACATCCCCGCTCTATTATTCTACTGTCATTAAATAAACATAGCAGTTTTACTACTTATACAATAAAATGAGTAAAAAATGGTTATTTGTCCTCAAGCTTATTTTATGACTTATCACTTAATTAATCAATAAAACGAGAAGATACTGTATAGTAACAAAACGTCGTTAAGTAATTGTATTAATTATGATGGTCTCGCTTTGTTAGCAGAGGTTCCGGGTGCGATCCCCAGTAGGGCAAATTTAGGAAATTGTATTTGTCTGAATCTGGCCTGGATGGAGGCTTCGGCCGTGGCTGGTACCACCCTACTAACAAAAAAGTACCGCCAAGCAAGAGATTTGTATTCTGGTACGATGCTGTGTAGAAACCATAAGAGTCGAATTGCCTCTCACAAGATTAGCGTCAAGCGTTCAAACGTTGTTCTCGGTACAAAAGCAAACTTTATCGTTACGTATATTATATATGGAGTCGGTGTCAGCCTTAAGTTCGAAATGGGAGTCACTAGTGATCTCATCCAAGGATGACGAAGAATTTCTTCTTCCTCCAGGGTGCTTAAAAGCATTTCCCAGCGACAAACTAAAGAAATGTAAGTGGGTATAGATAAAAGCGGCGCTGGAACTGCCAAGTAGACCCGCAAGACACACCAACCTTGGCTGACTTCGAACATAATAATAATTGAAAAATCTTGTATCTTCGTTATAATTTGGGAGACTTTTAAGTAGTCAAATATTTTTCATTTCATTTTACTTAGAGAAGTTAAAAATAACATAATTAGTGTTGAAGGCGGTTCTTCTTTGATATTTTTTATTTGTGTAACAATAATCTAAACTATCAAAATGAATTTATTAACGGTTCATGTATTAGGGCAGCCCTACATAAACAAAATTTCGCCACTTATTCCGCGTCGCCTCCCTCACAATACACTGTATGTTATAATTTTTGCCTTCCCCAAATATATTTGGGAACAAAAGGCGCCTTAATGAATGTATCGCGAATTCCAAAACCATGATTAAGCATTGTTACATTGAAACTCGCATCTGAAGATTGTAAGAGATTTTTGTTTGTCTTGTTTCGGCTCTATTTTTAGTAATGTACTTCGAAATGAGGCGAACCCAAAAACAATCAGTGTATTGTGGTAAGGAAGTATTATTATTGTGATATAGAATTTAATTCTTTTTTCAACGTTTTTTCTCGTAACATTTTACGAATATACATTTAAATGTATCTCAGTTTTGAATACAGTAGTTACCTTTTTATACAATTTTATTCTAAGACATAGACAAAATTGACTGTTACGTGATTTAAAGGTATGAAAATAACTTCTTGTAGTGAAAACTTCATATATTTTTTGTGGGTATTGAATGAGACTTATGCAGCAAGAAAAATTTATAGTCAACACGTCAATCTATATTTTAATTCGTTATTTAATATGTTCTTACTGACAAAATTTTATTGAAAATGATATATGCAGTTATATAGTAATTTATATAACTTTATGAAGATAGAACCAAAAAAAGGTTGTATTTCGTAGTATCGACCTCGCTTTGATGAAATTTTCACCTCTATCATGTGGTTTTAATCACACACCCAGAGTATTTATTACAATATACATACATACATCACGCCTCATTCCCATAGGGGTAGGCAGAGACCATGTCCTTCCACTTGCCACGATCTTTGCATGTCTCCTTCACTTCTTTCATTCTCATTAAACCTTTCGTACAAGTTCGTCGGTTTAGAGTACTCTTGACCTGGCCCTTATTTAAAATGTCCTGGATTTGGTCCAGGAACGTTCGCCTTGGTCTTCCCCTTCCAAGTTTCGCATTCACTCTTGACTCATAAATCCTTTTTGTAAGTCTCCTTTCACTCATTTCACTCATTATTACAATAAATATATTAAATTTAGTTATCCATGTAGTACTTGATCGTCTTGCAGTTAAAATAGAAACCTACAAAACCAAACTTTTGTATAATTTTCAAAAACATTAAGATTAATACCATTTATAGAACTATTAGTTTTTGTATATTATATTTAGGTATTTTATACGTTCTTTAGCACTTGTCAATATTATTTATCTATTATGATATTTGAATCCCAAGTTATATGTGACTACAAATATATTGGTAACAATTTATTTACTTATCTAAATCGCTACTATAGCTTTATTTTTCACTCGTTATTTATATATCCACAGTATTTCTAAAACCCCAACCTCTACTAAGGCACCATGGGCTTGTGGATTCCACTTTTTTAACCTTAACTATGTATGTCTAATATACTGACAGAAAAATACTTATTCTATTCTAAATTATTTGTTTCAGAAACCATAATTTCTGCTGTCATTACCTCCCATCCCTCAATCTTTCAGTACCCTTCCTTTCTTTCAAGCGCTATTCAAAACTTTGAGTGTAAGTGTACACGTACTTTGCTTTTCTCACGAAAAGGGTAACCAAATGTTTAAATAAAAGGGTTCAACTTTATTATTTGTATATAATTAAATAACAGATTATTATCTTCTATAGGGGTTTATACTAATATAGATGTATATTTTATTCGCGTGAGTACACGTCTATGACACAAGGCTTATGATTTTTTTTACTAACAGGTTAGCTCTTAACTGTAAGTGATAATACAATCTAACACGATAACGTGATAATCTGGGATGAGCTAAATATTTCGTGGTTTCACAACACCTTATCGGAATTCATTTTATGACATTTCTTTGCTGGTTGGATGATAACGAGCTACGACCGAAGCCTGATACCAATCCAAATCCAATCAACTTAAAATATCCCATTTTCCTGAAATTGGTCTGTCAGGAATTGAAGCCCGAACATCATCTAACGAATACTCGCTCCAATGCCCAAGTGATAACGGAATACATCAATTTAAAATATCGTTTATAAATATATGTATAATGTCGTACTGTCTTCATTTCATGAAGTATTTCTGCACTTCATTTTTCTCCAAAAACCTACTCCAAAACAATTTTTTTCATAACGTGCCCAATCGTAAATAGAAAACTGGCCTTTGTGCACAAATTTGACGTCCCTCCGTATAAAGAGTCAAGTATAAAAAACCTCATTTTGTAACAGTGTTTCAAAGGTAATTTATTTATTACTGTATATATTTTGCACTAATATATGTTTTTAAAAGGGGTATGCTAATAATTTGAACTTACAAATTATTCGTTCCGAATTGAATGGTTCGAATTTAGAATCGAATAATTGAAAAATTTTCGAAGAATTCAAATTTTTTTCGAATAATTTCGATTTTTTTCCGAATTATTCCAAAACTATTAAATTATTAGTGTATTTACGAGTATTTTCAATGCCAAAATTATATCTTAGCAAATATCAGATTTTAAAAATGTCAAGATTTTGCGTCAAATTTTTGTTTAAAAATAATAACTATGAACATAAATATTTTGTTTTTTTTTTATTTTTCTAAGTTCACTAGCGAACAATCACATAATTTTTGCATAAATAACATTTGAAAGCACTTACAAAATATGTGGACTCATTTCAAAGATCTCCGCATACATTGAAAATGAACGATTGTATTCTCTGGGTAATTGATTTTAAAAACGAAAATTATATTATTCTTAAGTCGAATACTTCGACACACGTTTTAAATTTTTTAAAATTCGAAATTCGAATTGAATAATTCGAAAATTCGAATGATGCGATTCGAATTTGGAATCGTTTATTGACATTCCAATCGATTCGCTTCGAATCCCCTCGCACACCCCTAGTTTTTAAGCATCATGTTTAAATAACTATATAATTTAAATGATCGTTTCATTTAAATTATATAGTTATTTAAACATGATGCTAGGCACACTAATTACATATAATACTAACGCTGTTGTATAAAAGAAGATGTAATGACTGAAATTGTGAAAGGTATGCTTAGATGGTTTGGGCACGTAGAGAGAATGAATGAAAGGAGATTGACAAAAAGGATGTATGAGTCAAGAGACAATGGGAAAGTTAGAAGAGGAAGACCAAATCGAACGTTCTTCCAAATCCAGGACATTTTAAACAAGGGCTAGGTCAAGATTGCTCTAAACCGATGAACTTGTATGAAAGGTTTATTGAGAGTGAGGCTATGTACGTATGTGAAATACTAATGATATGTTTTGAAAACTATAGATAGATAGAACTCGTTATTGTACACCACAAACATGATACCAGTAACACAGAAACAAAACTTAAAACAACAGTACAATTAGGCCACCTTATCGCTTTTTAGTGATTTCTACCAGGCAACCTTAGAGTTAAAGAATGTGAGGTAAATAGGGTAGCTGGTGCCCTACTATATAAATACATACATACATACATACAAATATTCCTACATACTAAAACATACACTTTGACTTATTTTCAAATACTTCACTAAATATTGTTAGCGATCATGATTGTTATTTGTAGTTTTTGTATCAGTGAAACGTTCACATGCACTACATCCGGTTTAACACAGTCTGAAAATTCTCAAATTTAAGAAGTCATCGTTTTCACGACGACTGGCGATTATTTTGAGTGGGGCGACTGGCGATTATAAGAGGGGTAGCACAGGGCAATGAAGCAATATTTGCCTTTATTATTAGTATGTAATATAATAATGTAGAATATGGGAATAGTATTACTTAACATGCAAATTAGTGAGCGACTCTAAAAATATTACAAATAGATAAATAATAATATACCTATATATAATATATACATGATACATAAGAACAAATAGCTCAAATAAATGTCGTCATTTGGAACATAAAGAAAGATAATAACTCTTAACCAGTTTCTTGAACAAATCCAATGATTTAGCCTCTCTTAAGTGTAGAAGTAACTCGTTCCATAATGTTATAGCTCGAACCACAAACTATATATAAAAAACAAGATCCAAATTCAGAAATGATGTGTTACAGTCGTCAAAATTGTCTTAAATGCTTCTTAACGCATTGTACGTAGGGGCCATTGAAATATGAGTGAGTATAATATGGCATTATATCGACCTGTATTCAATAAAAAATCTCTTTTAGTGTGAGAAATAAGCTGTGTGTGTTTCCAATTTCCATTAGAGGTAACTGTAGTTCAATTTAAACAAAAGTATAAAAAGATAAAGAATATAATAAAGTAGATTATCTTGGCCACACTACGCGAGTGGGAAGCCAATTGTTGCGAAGATTGGTTTAAGCCTCCGCATGTGATCTTAATTAATGAATGCGAACGAATGAGTAAGCTTATTTCGTTAATTTATTTATAACGGCAGCTCACGAATAAATTATATTGTGATTGTGGAATTGTGCTTCTTGAAATTGAGTTTGCGGGTTTCATACGAAATTGTATATACGCACAATTTGTTATGACTAAATTTGAATTAGCGGTTTTTAATATCTAAACTTATGTTATAAAATCCGTCATAGACTTGCTGTGAGATGCGTGGTTTCTCGTTGGTGACCTCGTTGGCGCAGTGTTACTAGTAAAGTTCCCGGATTCGATCCCCGGTAGGACGAATTTAGGAATTTGAATTTTCTAATCTCTCTGCTAAATCTGCCTCATTGGTCTAGTGTTTAGTATGTTCGGCTACTGTCGTGAGATCCTGGGTTCGAGACCCGGATCGGACCAATTCAAAAATCGATACTGAGTTTTCTATTAAGTTTTTTCAATATTTTCACGGAGTTGAGAAGTTGGCGGTGTGCACCACCCCCGTGACTCGGAGAGCACGTTAAGGCGTCAGTCCTGTGCCTGATCAGTCACCAGTCGTAACAGATTCCCGTCACTCTCAAGTGAAGGAATAGAGAATGTACTTTTGTACTGTGCCTGCTAACTCGCAATGGAGCAGCGTGGTGGGTCTATGCTCTTACAAACCTCCTCGCTCCTACGAGTGAGAAGGTTTGTGCTGAGCAGTGGGATGTTAATGGACTGCTTCTTACTTTTTAATCTGTCTACGGAGACTTAAAGAAAAACCTAAACTTTTGCAAGCCGTAAAAATGAGAAATGTCGCATATCTGGGGCATGTGCTTAGGCATGAAAGATGCGAGCTTCTACAACTCATCTTGATGGGAAAAGTTGTTGGCAAAAGAAGTTTTGAGCGCAGAAACATCCTCGAGTGGACAGGGATAAGAAACGTCGCAGAATACAGAGTATACGCGAAACTGACAACAAACCTTCACTAGTCGGAGAGGCACGATAAGAAGAAGAAGATTTCATCTGAATCTTTACTGGTGGCAGCTTCGGGCGTCGCTAGTTACAACCCTACCAGTACATTGCCGCTTATCAGATTATCGAGCTTCTTTTATAGATTGTATCATCACCACCATTAGGTGTAATCACAGTTTAGCGCTGTTAGCCTGTCATCAATAGAAAAAAGAAATCGAGGTTTCGAATCGCGAGTAGTCACAGTTAAGTCTCTCTTTATAACAACGAAACTTACGTGATTGTTTTTTCCAATGGTTGTGCTTTTCTGTGAAGGGAATCGTGAGGAAACCTGCATATGTCGCTGTATGTGTAGCCTGCCAACTCGCAGTAGAGCAGCGTGATGGATCTATGGTATTAAACCCACTCTCCTATGAGTGAGGAGGCCTGTGCCCATCAGTATTACGTTAACAGGCACTAACTTTATCTTTTATTAATTTTATAAAGCTAAAGAGTTTGTTTGAACACACATGTGTCAGGAACTGTCGGTTGAAATTGAAAAGTTCTTTTAGTGTTGTTAGCCCATTTTTCGAAAATACGTATCCGTTACGATCAGCAAATAAAAGTGTAAAAAAACTAAGAATGAATATTCCTTTCGACCGCTTCTCTTGGGTGCAGTTCGTAAATGGCTAAAGATATACAACAGTCATATAAAATGGAATTCTTTGTCTTAAAACGGTCTATAAAAAAGTCTTCTGTAGCCTATCTCTATTATTTATGGTTGACTCACTATTACTTTTTTTTTTTTGGTAATCAAATTTGTTCTCTCTTGTATGTAACGTTGATAAAGGCGCTAGGGTCATCTAATTTTCTATTTAATAAATATTTATTCTTATTGGTATACTGTTCAGCATAGTTTAGTAGATATTGAGATCTGGACTCCTTATCCCCAGTTAAGACTATTCAAGAGATTAAGAAGGTAGGAAAATTTTAAACACTTACTTGGTTAGACCATTACCCGAATGTCATTAACGTCGTAATAATTTTAGTCAAATTATTTAATGTCAAACTTACAAAAGTACAAAGAAGGAAACGAGGTCATCAGTTTGATTTCTCAGGTCTCACTTCTGTTTCATGACCAATTCTTTCTGTTTCATTATATTTATTTTCCATTATAATAATAATTTAAATATAACAGATTTTTATTTAAGTCCAAAAGCGGTCGTGATAAAACTCCATTGAACATTAATGCTTTCTAGTTACCGTATGAATATTTCAAATGTACCCGATCCACCGATAATAATATGGAGACGAATTTACTTATGGTACCGTCAGTAAAAAAGCCACTTAGTACAATAAAATTAAGTCAAATTAAAATATTATTTATTTACTCCTTTTAGCATAGTTTTAGGGGTTTGGGTTTACCTTTCATGTGCAACTGGAATCAATTCCAAACATCTTTTTCGCTTAAATAATTTCCAACGTTATTTATTTATTTATTATAGGTTCACAAGCGCATAATTTTTGCATTAATTACATTTCAAAGCACTTACAAAATATGTGGACTCTTTTCAAAGTGAACTCCACATGTATAAACCATTAAATTAGTAACAAATATTTTATGAACTTAATTGTAGCCTAATCTTAGTCAAAAAACAATTGCAAAACTATTTGCTATAAAACATGCAAAAAATCTAATATGCTTTTTGTAATAGGACGTTTATAACTTTTTTTTTAAATTGTGTGGTGGCAATCCCAAAAGTGATTCGAATGTCTTATTGAAAATGTGTCAATCCGACAAATGATTTCTGAACTGTCTTCACTCTAAAATATGGCATTAATAGTTTGATTTTATTTCTTGTGTTAAAATTGTGTGTTTCGCTTTTTTTGCTGTATAAATGTATATTATTACGGATATATTTTTTTTGTCTCTATAAATCAGGCAAAAGGTTCATTATTTTCTAATAGTTTTTATCCCTGCAACTTAAACAACAACACAATTTTCTAGATATTCTCCACTATGAATTGAACTTAGCACTATTTCTAGTGTAATACTTGGCCAGTTACGTCAAAGAAGCCATTAATTGGTTAATTTGCTTGTGACCACACAATAGTAGTGAAAATTTATAATCATAAGTATTTATTGATAATAACATTATAATAAAAAGTGCCTAGTTAACTATACTCTCACTCCCTTAGTAGACGAGGGTCATCTTTATCAAAACCGGGTGTAACGGCTCAGTCTCTTTCAATACCCACACAAATAATATGCACAGTGGAAAATTGAAAGAGTTTAATTTTATTTGTTGACTCTACGTTCAGCAGACTGCATATTCGGATAAGAATTGCACACATTAAAACTTCCTATCTAGAGTCTAGAGCAGGGTTGCGGGGCGTATGCATTTATGTAGTCACGGTTTTGTTTACATTTTACTTTAACTACTTAAAAGACGCTTATCATTCCTTTCATCAGATTACAAATTATATTTCTATCACTTTAATAACTCAATTTTAACAGCTATCCAAGACAAGACACACAAACTAAGAAGGGTATTAACCTAGTGTGGCAAAAGCTACTCTTGCTTTTATTTGACAAATCCAGACAAATTAAAAGATATTCTTTATTTTTTATCGCTCTTAATTGTGATCACACCTGATGGTACGTGATGATACAATCTGAGATGTGTGTTATGGTTTCTACACAGTCTTCCCAGCATCACATTTTGACATCGCTGATTCAGAGTGACTTCTCACTTCCTAGCATTGTGGGCGCTAAGGTGGGTAATGAGTTAGGTTGGACAACAGTGGCCTCCTTCTGGGAGGCTATTATCCTGCAGAAAGAAGTACTACACAGACCAGACCAAAGGAGCTTATGGCAAACGCTACTCCTTCTCGCCGGGGAGGGGGGGGGGGGATAATTACGCTCGTCTGTTGTCCCTTAATTAAACCCTTAAGTCTGATTCGTCTAGGGCGTTAGAGATGAATGTTCCGCTGGGTTTTAGTGGGTATCTTGGTAAAATCAGCGACTCTCACACTCCCGGATGGAAGGACTTCATCCGGCATGCATAAAGCATTTCTCAGCGTAGAAAAGCACCGTACTTGGACACTAATCTCTTTGCTTGGCGGTACATCTATCTTTGCTGGTAGGAGGTAACTAGCCACGGTCGAAGCCTCCCACCAGTTCAGGCTCAGACAAATTAGAAAATACAATAGTGTTAAATAATTTTATATGTAGTCTATAGTAGCAAAACAATGTATTCAAAATTCTACACACTGTAATATATTGACAGTTTCGTAATCTATTATTGATTTAATATTTCTAATTAATTGTCTAAACTAATATTATGTATAAAGAAGAAACAACGTGTACATTTCTCCGTATGTTTGTATGTTTGTAATGTTTTCACACAGAAATTACTTTACCGATTTCAAAAATTTTATCAACAGTAGAAATCTGAATTTTCACTGAGCGTCATAGGCTATATTACTTTCTCAAAAAAAAGCGATCCCTACGCAAAATGCGTTAATGTAAGCCAAGGTCCGGAACAAAAAATCGGTTATCGCGTGCTTGTGATGAAACTAATGATGATAGAACAAAAAATGTTCCACAATATGATAGTATGTATTAATATCTATAAAAAAGTTTGCGATACTATATGTTCAACTACTGTAGTAATGCCAATATAACTACTTTTTTACATTTTAACAGTTAATAAGAGTGCCGACTATAATCAAACCATATTTATTATTTATACCTCTATATTAATCCTTATCCTATTAAATATTTTAATAAAGAACGTTTCAATACTTGTAAAATATTTTTTAAATTATAAAAATAGGACATTCCATTCAAAAGATATAACGAATGTAAAAATGTCAATCTAAGAAAATAAGTGCGACTTAGTTTTACATGGATAAAACGTTGGATCGATTTTTAGATATTAGTTAGAGAAGATTACTGGAATATAGAGCATAATTTAAGTCGCTTTTACACAGAAACACTACAGATATTTGAATAGACATTAAACATCAGACAATCTGAATCCCACAGACTGAATAAAATCTAATAATCCCAGTCGCGAAGAAAAATCCGCCGAGACGCGGTGCAGGAATTAAGCATAATGGAGTGAAATGATGCGAGTTGTCGTCGTATGGGGGCGAAATTTAAATTGATTTGTACCTATCTTGTATTTATACGGATTATTAAGGACAACAGAAACTAAGATCGTCTATTATGTGAGAAACTCATATTGAAATCGATAACAATGACACCATATTTTACTGTTATTATGGCGTAGGTTGATTTTAATAAAATTTTCTTTTGTAAGGCCACAATTCATGTAATTATTCTTGATTCGTTTCTATAACTCTCAGGGGAAATTCTAGAGACGTCATACAAACCATGTAAAACCTTAAAGAAAGTGAATTAACGGAAAGAATAGTCTTAACTTAGTCAAGGCCCAAATGTCTTTATTCAAGTAGGCCTATCTTTTGAATCGACAAATCCATAATTACTTCAATGAATTGTACATTTTAAATGAAGTTACGTTGGTTCTTTCGCGCCTTGCTCTGAGAAGAGCCTACAAAAGACTCAAATCGGTGTATGTTTGTTTGTTATCATCATTACAACATATATTTTTAATTTATTCTATATATAATATTTTTCCCTCAAATTATAGAATCATTACTCTATTAGTTTTCTTAAATTAAATTAAATAAATGGAAATAATGTTGTAATCACAGTAACGTCGCAATATCCACAATTTTAATACAAGAAATAAAAACAAACCTATAATGTCATATGTTAGGGTGATGAAGGTTTAGAAATCCTTTGTCGGTTATTTAAGTTAGTTAGTTAAGTTATTTTATTAAATAACGCGTATAGCTAAACCGACAAAGGATATCCAAACCACTTTTGGGTTTGTCTCCACATAGTTATAAGAAATATGTTAAAAACGTCCTATTACGAAAAGCATATTATAAAGTTGAAGAGTATTTGAGCGATAAATATATTTGGACTTGACTCCACTTGCACACAGAAGCAAAATATTACTCATACATAACTATTAAAGGAGTAATCGTTGAGGTTCTTGCGGTTTCTTCTCAGCGGAACCAACTTTCCGAAGCGGTGGTAGATGTATTACCAACGAACATACAACTGATAATGTAAAAGTGCTTTTGTGGACCTACTTGAATAAAAAATATTTTGATTTAGATAAGAAAAGAATACCAGATTCAATATGTTGTGGTTTCGTCTCCTGTTTAATATAATTAACTTAATTATTTATGTTTTGTTTCTGATACGGCTATAATGATGTTGACAGGACTTTCACTGGCAAATAGCTGATGTATATGACTAGCTAAAACCAAATACACTTCGCTGTGGCTTAATCTAATATTATTTACACGCAGGGAATTCCATTAGCGCAAAAACTTTTTAGTAAAAATGCTTATTCAATTCATAATGTGTTTATTAACAATGCAAGTTCCGTGTCGGACGTTTCAATGTACAAACAAACAGTTTGGTTTTACTTATGCCGGTATCTCGCGTATTTATTGTTCTTAGTGAGTGTTTTCATCGCAATGACCATTTTAATTTAAAATCCAATCAGGTGATTAGATTTGAAGATCTTTCGATGTTACTTAGTGGGTGATAGAGTTTTGCTTATACATTCTGATCCCGTATTATTTTGGGGAAATACGTTCTCAGTGAATACCTCCGTCGCGAGAGAAATATATATGGCTAATTTCAAGACAATGGGCTAATTGTTTGGAAGATCTCGTGATGAGTTTGTGAATTATCATTTTTCGCTTATATATCCCGATCCCATGGGAATATCACGTTCTCAGTGAGCGTCTATGTCGCGAAAATAATATTTTTGCCGAATTTCAAATCAATCAAGCATGTAGATTAGATTTCCCGACCTCGTGAGACTATTGGGAGCTCGTGCCTAGTAGATGTTTACATCACGAAAGGAATAAATATGACGAATTTCAAATAAATTAGACGAATTGCATTAATATTGTAACATTTGATGATTAATTAAGAACGAAAGACGAGGTTTTTTTTAATGAAATAAAGGACCACCTTACATTGTCACAAGCAGAAACTCGTAATTACTTAAGATTATTTTGCGAAAGACATCAAAGTTACATGTTCACGATTTCTATTATGTATTACAAATTTATTTACAACCCTCTTTTGTTCTTATCGCGATGAAGATACAGTCTAAAATGGTAAATCATTCTGTCATTTAAACTTCAAGATGTGTACACAAACTCATTCATACAAAATTGTTGCAGACTGTTGTGGTTTGTATGAGGGGTAATTCTCTGAAGTCTTATAAGTCGAAATATATCTACTTATGTCTTATGCAGATTGTTGACTTTAATCTTACTTTAATTTGAACAGAGCGTGAATTACGCCACATTTTAAAGACAACCGTTATAAGCTTATATGTAGGAATTTGCATTATCCTTACTAATATTATAAACGCGAAAGTAACTCTGCCTGTCTGTCGCGCTTTCACGACAAAACTAATGAACCGATTTGAACTAAATTTGGTACACAGATAGTCTAGAGTTAAAAAAAGGGCATACGCTACTTTTCAATGCGAAAAAAGGTTGTCAGGAATGGAAATATTGTCGCTTTTTACAGGTGGAAACTTGAAACTTTTAGGCTGTTGATTCGATAAAAATAATTATGGCAGGTATCTTGTTTGTGAAATAATGAGTCTAAATTATTAAATATGCTACCCAAAAACTATTCTACAGCTAAAATGTTGCTGTTTAAGCACAATTAAGACTTAAACTATTAATTATATACAAAAAATAAATAAATATATAAAATTGAGATGAAATACATAATACCACTCATCCACTTCCTAAATATTATGAAGGATCTACTAGAAACTCATTCGGATAACCTTATTTTGATCACCAATACTATGTTGATAAACTATTTTGATCGTCTAAGTAATTTCCCATGATTTTTCATTGAGGTTTTATTTAATAAAAGTTTTAAAATTAAACATTTGACATACATTAACAATGACTTGAAATTTAGCAAATTCCTTTCGCGAATTAGACGATATTTAAAATAAAATGAATAAAAATAATAAAACAAAACTGTTCTCTCTCTCTCTTCCTTTTAAAAAACCACGCGAGTAACACTGAGAATGGTTAAAAATAATTCGTACAGAATACGGTATCGTACTTCGTATGTTTTTGCTAAACCAACTCCAATTATATACGCAATCCCACATCCTATAGTAATTTCAAAGAGAATCTAGTGTAACCATAATTGTCGCTAATTCTGTCTGTGCATTAACACGTCCCTAAGTGAAGGTAGGGATAATGGAAATATGAAGAAAGAAAACGTCAACTGCAATTACTGATGTCTCAGATTGGAGAACAGAGAGATGAATGAAGTCACCTGAACAATATTGGCCCAAGAGAATCGCTAAGAATCAAATCCAGAGCATATATATTAGAAAACTTGTTGTACTTAAACATATTGATTCTTTCAATAAAAGAGTGAATGTACATCATATAACTTAAGAAATAAAACAAACTTGTTATCAAGTATAGTAGGCTGCATAAAATTAACAACTCATTTAAGGGTAACTGTATACGTTTCTATAATAAACTCCCACAAGACAAATAAATTCTAAGTCTTTGTTAAAAGAAAGTTGATAGGAAAATCATATTGTAAGTTGCAAGATTACTTACGACGATAGAAACGCCTGGAAGTAAATGAATTGAATTTATATACAATAAACTAATGGGACATTGTATTGATGATGGTAAAAAAATACCTGACTGAGTTTATTGTAGGCTCTTTTCAGGGTGTAGAAAGAAGTAGGAACCCTCGTAACTTCAGATTTTAAGTCGTTCTTTAAAACCTTCATCATCAGAAGTAGTATGTGGAAAAAATATATATTCAACGATTCAAAAATGCTGTAATAGGCCTACTCGAATAAAGATATTTTGTCTTTGACTTTGATTGTATAATAAATTTATATCGGCTTTTATAGCACTGTTGAATCGTCAAATATACTACTGATGATGATATTAGTGTACATTCACTCTTTTTATTAAGAGATTCAATATTTTTATGTACGTACAAGTTTTCTAATATGTATACGCAGTGAACTGTCATTATCTTAACTGCCTTGAATTTGTTTGTTAGCGACTTATACATATTATTAGTGTACTTAATAAATAAAAAAAAAGGGTACGCCGTTAAACTCTGTTTGGAATATAGCATTAATATATGCGTAGACACTCGCATACTTAAAAAGAATATAGATAGTGGCAAGTCCATGTCGTCTATTGTCTGTGTTTCAAAGTTTATTTGATCCAAAGCGTACCTGCATCTCACATCTCGCTGTATCTTTAGACAATAATTTTTATTTTGATCTAACTAATTACCAGCAAAACTGCCTCATTGGTCTAGTGGTTAGCATGTTCGACTACAGACATAAGGTCCTAGGTTCGAGTCCCGGTCGGGCTAATTAAAAAACTCAAGATTGAGTTTTCTATTAAGATTTTCTCAATATTTGACTGAAGTTGGGAAGTAGGCGGTGTGATCCAACCCCGTGCCTCGGAGAGCACGATGAGCTGTCGGTCCCGTGCCTGATCTCTCTCCGATTGTGTCAGATTCTCGTCACATGGGACTATGAGAGTGAAAGAATAGAGAGTACAGTTGTGTACTATGCCTGCCAATCCGCAGTGGAGCAGCGGGGGTCTATGCTCTAAAAAAACTAAGTGAAGAGGCCTGTGCCCAGCAGTGGGGCGTTAATGGGCTGCTACTTACTTACTTTTAATTGTAATTATTTATAAAATATTATGATGATTCTGTATGTGAAAATACTTAAAAGAATAAGGATTAATATAGAGGTGTAAATAATAAATATGGTTTGGTTAATGTCGACATCTTTATTAACTTTTAAAATGTAAAAAAGTAGTTACAGTGGCATAGCTGCAGTAGTTGGATATATAGTATCCTGGACTTTTTTTATAGATATTAATACGTTCTATAATACTGTAGAACATTTTTTTGTGTCCAAATCTGTATTCCAAGGGTACATTTCATTGGGGATGACTATTTTTTTTTAGAAAGTAATATAACCTATGTCGCTCAGTAAAAATACAGCTTTAATAGAATTTTTTTTAAATCGGTCTAGTAGTTTTTGTATGAAAACATTACAAACATACATACATACAAAAACACAAATGTTTCCTCTTCATATTAGTTTAGACAACTATTATGTTAGTTATAGGGAATGGTATATTCATAATACATAAGATAATTAACAAAGGTAGTAGGAGGGAAACGTGTGGACGTCCATCGGTTTAAGCGACGACGACGACGACCGTGATTGGTAGTTAGCTATTATTTTACTCACTGCCTCATTGGTCTAGTGGTTAGCATGTTCGATTACAGACATGAGGTCCTGGGATCGAGTCCCGGGTCGGGTCAATTCAAAAATGGATATTGAGTTTTCTATTTAAGATTTTCTCAATATTTGCCTGAAGTTGGGAAGTTGGCGGTGTGATCCACCCCCGTGCCTCGGAGAGCACGTTAAGCCGTCGGTCCTGCGCCCGATCTCTCTCCGGTTGTGTCGGATTACCGTCACATCGCATTATGAGAGTGAAGGAATAGAGAGTGCACTTGTGTACTATGCCTGCCAATCCGCAGTGGAGCAGCGTAGTGGGTCTATGTTCTAAAAACCCTCTCTCATATAAGTGAGGAGGCCTGTGCCCAGCAGTGGGACGTTAATGGGCTACTACTTACTACTACTTTACTTACTATTATTTTAAGTTATAAAAGGTTCTGCATTGGAGAAGTTAGTTCATTTATCACTTTTATCAACGTTTTTTACTATAAAGCGGAATTTTCACCAATAATAAAGCTGTAAATCTTTCTGTAAACAAATATTTTGCTGTTATTAAAGTGTCTAAATGATAATTGCGGGTTTTATATAATATTCCTGTTAATCGACCTTAATGATGCCATTGTCAATGGGTGATGTTTCAAACTTGTAATTCACTATTTTAGAGTGTAGCAGATTCCGTAATCATATGTCGGTTTGAGCATTCGCGTTTTTTATAAGAGACTGCAATCAGTTTTAGATTTGCCACCACATAATTTTAAGAAATATGTCAAAAACATCCTCTTACACAAGGCATATTATAATCGTGACGATCTAAGCGATAGAAATGTTTGGACTTAATTCCACTTGGTCACAGAAGCAATATATTGCACATTATAACTTACAAAACTATCCTTAAAAAAATAACCGTTGAATTTCTGCCCGGTTTTTTCTCCGTGGATTCAACTTTCCGAACCGATGACTATATACTTTGACTTTGACTTTGATGTTACATTTGTTACCAACGGATAGACTACTGGTGATTTAAAAGTGTTTTTGAGCCTTGAATAAAGAATATTTTAATTTAATTTATCCCATAAATCAAAAGAGTAACTATTGAAATTCTCGCCGGATCCTTTTCAGTAGATATCGATATCCTGAACCGGTGGTAGATTCATTGACAAGTCAATTTATTGAGTTTACTTAAAATATAGAATATTTCGGTATAATTTTGCTTAATGACTTTTATTGTGAAATCAGTATCAGTATATTACTATTTTACTGATTATGTACATTCCTGACACGCGCTAATCTTTTGTGATTGTTTATCCAAAGTAGCTATCTTTTTGGGTCATTAAACGTAAGAACTATAAGCAAATTGTTTTATATTTTGGTTGAACATTTGTATTCATTTTTATAGATATATTAGTAATGCAGGATAATAGAAGATCACCTATTGTTTAAAATATTCCCGTGTACATTCACTGCATGCTTTAAGAAATTTGAAATGATACTCATTTTGATAAGCGATGCTTTACATATGGCATGATAGGGTTGCCACTTTCTTCCCCACGAAACAATTTAGAGGTAAATTACCTCTTACCATTAGAATGTTGAACTAACCTCAGTTAATATTTAAACACAGTCAAGCACTTCTCTGTCAGCGAGAAAAAAAACATATACGTCAGTGGTTTTATTTATTTCACAAAAAATAATTTTCTCTTCATAAAATAATAGATAAATCAATATGGTAGTATTCGTTAGTCTCGCTAAAACATAAAAACGGCTGGACTGATTTGGCTAATTTTGGTTTTGAATTATTTGTGGAACTCAAGGTCTACGAAAACATGAATTTCGATTCTCCTGAGAAACTATTTCATTTTACTAATCAAATTCAAAATAATTTTTTGTTTATTTTGTTTTTGACTTTAGACATTGCCAAGCAACAATTTCTGATCGAAACTTTAATATTTTAGGGACTTACGGGAATCTGGATGTAAAGGTCGCGTATTCTTGATTACGTATTCTTTTATTTCGGTTAAGTTTTGACCAAACTTTTTGAACGGAAATTGAAACATTCTGTAATCACCATTCAGCTTTTTTATTTATTATTTCAGAGTAGTTACGAAGTTTGCCGGGTCAGCTAGTTTTGAATAGAATATCCACCAATGAATTACACTAATCTGGATCTTTTATGCTGTGAAAGACTTTCATGCCCATACTCCCATCCATGGGTCCAGAGTGTGTGCTGTAAAACTCAGTGGAACCCTCTTTATCCTTTAATGACGCACCAGGGGTTCCACTTTCGCTTACTTCACTAGTGTTTTTTGTTTTGAATTATGTCTGGAAATCCAGGGAAGGTTTACTAGGTAAATATGAAAAAAATGCTTGATGTATAGTGACAGCATCAATTTTATTTCCCGTGAGAATCTATTTCTACTTTTCAAACATTTGATGTTCGTCCCGTGGTTTAGAAATCAAATTAAATTGAAAATAATATTTTTTCATTTGTTTTTGACATTAACAAGCAATAGATTCTGATCGAAACTAAAATGTTTTAGGAGATTTGGCGGTAATCGGCGGATTTACAGCTCGCTTTTTATATCACGTGTTATTTTATGTCAATTAAGTTTTAAGTACATTTTTTTACTATAGATATTTAAACATTCTGCTTTTGTATTTACTTCTAAGTTGGTACGAATACGAGGTGTGTTCAAAAAGTATCGCGAATTTTGAATTTTCGCGGGTTACGTATATTCGAATTTCGAATTTTTTGTGGCGTTATGTTGGTACTCATGTCTCTCACTTATGCCGACAAGCTCGGCCATTTTGAATGTTCATTTAATTGTTGACAGCTGCTTTGCTTGCACGTGTTTTGGATCGTCTTCGATTTTTACCTATTCAAAAAAATGGATCAAAGAACCTGTATCAAATTTTGTGTGAAAAACGAAATTAAGTGCGCGGATGCATTCCGAATGTTGACTGTGGCATACGGAGAAGCTACCTTGGACCGAAGCAACGTTTATCGGTGGTACAAAATGTTCTCAGAAGGCCGAGAAGATGTGAACGACGAAGAGCGTGCCGGACGCCCGAGCACTTCAACAACAGACGAAAAAATTAATGAAGTGGAGAAAATGGTATTGGCCAATCGTCGAATCACCGTTAGAGAAGTTGCTGAGGACCTAAACATATCGATTGGCTCGTGCCATTCGATTTTTATCAATGATTTGGGCATGAGACGGGTCGCCGCGAAATTCGTACCAAAATTGCTCAATTGTGACCAAAAACAGCATCGCATGAACATTGCTAATGAGATGTTAAACTCTGTCCGCGACGACCCAAATTTGCTCCAGAGGGTCATAACTGGTGACGAATCGTGGGTTTATGGTTATGACGTGGAAACCAAAGCTCAATCATCTCAATGGAAGCTGCCGCACGAACCAAGACCGAAAAAAGCGCGCCAAGTTCGATCGAATGTGAAAGTTTTGCTGACAGTTTTCTTTGATTGCAGGGGCGTGGTGCATCATGAGTTCTTGCCACAGGGAAGAACGGTCAATAAGGAATATTACCTGCAAGTTATGCGCAATTTGCGCGAAGCAATCCGCCAGAAACGCCCGGATTTGTGGAAGAACAAAAATTGGCTTTTGCACCACGATAACGCCCCTGCTCACACATCGTTGCTTGTGCGCGACTTTTTGGCCAAAAACAACACACTAATGATGCCGCAGCCACCGTATTCCCCAGATCTGGCCCCCTGTGACTTTTTCTTGTTCCCTAAACTGAAGAGGCCCATGAAAGGACGACGTTACTCTTCTCTTGACGAGATAAAGACGGCATCGAAGGAGGAGCTGAACAAGATAAAAAAAAATGATTTTTTGAAGTGCTTCGAAGATTGGAAAAACCGTTGGCACAAGTGTATAATATCTCATGGGGATTACTTTGAAGGGGACAAAATAGATATTCATGAATAAATAAATAATTTTTGAAAAAACACAAAATTCGCGATACTTTTTGAACACACAGCGTATTGCCGGATCGGTTAGTTTAATATAATCTTCCATTCCTTCCGATGAATGTTCCTAATGTGACTTTTAAATTAATTATATCAATCATTAACTGAAATAAGACCATCTAAAATACATCTATGTGGTTCATTGGACAGGGAATTTGTACATTCTTTGGCTCAGTGCATTCTATATTAGTTAGAGTATTAGTTTATACGTAAAACTAGCTGAGCCACTCAACTTAATAAATCTTCTAATATATCAGTTTAAATGAAATTTTGTTACGGGGACTTTTGATCTACATGAAACATTTAATATATATTTGGATAAGAGATAATACTGTTTTGTATAAAACAGCTTGGTATCACATATTTTTTGATGTAGATAAGAATGGTTAATGGGTTATCCTTTATAGATAAATATATATCATACGCATTAATTTATTGTGATGTCCACGCCGTTTTACTGTTTTTGTTTCTAATTCTCCGGTGCCTAGACTTTGCGATTTATATAATAAATGTAAAGCTTTAGATATATGTAATAATACTCAGCCTACTTTTTTAAAATCAATCGTTAGAGCCCTAAATAGCATGTAGTTTCATTTAATACTGTATATATATAACTTATAATTATTTTTCTATATTGTGTGTTTTCTTTTACTTATAGTATATATAAGTTAGCTGTAAGGTATTTAAATTTAATACGTTTAAATTCTTAAGATTTACGTACAAGTTGTAGTCATAAATTTATTAATTGTTAAATAAGGTTGCACGTGGTGCTTACAGTCTTTGAAATGGCAGTTTTCGGAAAAAATATTTAAATGTTCGTTTTGGAACACGGGATAGCAAATTAACATTTGATGGGAGACCTCGTAATAGGCTCTGCTATCCTTACTGCAAAACTGCCCTATATCCACGCAGTTCCTATTGTATGATGGTGCGAATTTTAAACAAGTTGCCCTCCACAATCAAGGAACTATCTATAAATTCATTTAAAAAACATTTGTTTCTGTGGTCGATCGAAAAGTGCTATTACTCTGTTAATGACTTCCATAATGGTCCAAATTTATTTTAATATTATGGTTTTAAATCTGGCATGTTTTTCGGTAAATTTAAAGACATATATTTTTCGACATAAGTTTTCTGTAATTGTAGAATGTAACATGTTATGAATTTAATTTATTTACTTTATATTTAAAATTGTAATTAGTAAAAATTCGCATATCTGTATAAGATGAAATATGACCTGTAATAGACATATTTTATGCAAATAAATTGAATTGAATTACCTTTAAGTAGCTTTTACATTTAGAGTAAATACTTCTTATAATCTTCTCTTTATAAAAATGTATTTAATGTAAAAGCTGTTGGTGAGCCAAAACTAAATGAAAAAAAGAATACCATCAAAGATTTTTATATAGGTCTTTTAAATTATACAATTCCGTAGTACATTAATTTGATCTACCTCGTAATGTTTGCCAGCGTTTAAGATTTAAGGTCACAAAAGTGTGTTTGTTACGACATCATGTTACAAAACTGATTATTATTATATAACAGTGGTAATGTATTTGTGTGTGGTTACAATAAAAGTACCTTCTCGGTGACAGCCCTACGTTGGCTAAATTAAACTAGCATTAGGTAAACGATTTAGTACAAATACCGGATACTCAGATCGTTAACATGATTGCTTGGGATATTGTTTATCATATGATTAACAAAAGAAACTGTTATGATAGGTGACTAGAGAGGTTGAAATATGAAAATAATTAATAATAAAAGTGTGTATTTTATTGCTATTTAGTGCAATAAAGTAAATTTTTATTCGTCGTTCGTCGTCGTCGTCGTTTCAACATAGGTCTCACGGAATGATGCTCACAAGGCCCGATCTTGCGCCCCCTGGCTACAGCGGCTACTGGTGACCCTCTTTATGTCGTCGGTCTACCTTGTGCGGGGTCGCCACTTCAGCATCTTCAGGCCTCAACGTCCATCCGTCCATCAGACTATGTGCCTCGCCCGTTGCCCCTTCAGGTTCGCGATTCGTAAGGCTATGTCGGTGACTTTGATTCTGCTACGGATCTCCTCATTTCTGATTTGATCACGTAGAGAAACTCCGAGCATAGCCCTCTCCATCGCACGCTGAGTGGCTCTAAGCTTTCGTATGAGGCCCATAGTCAGAGACCACGTTTCGGAGCCGTATATCATTATTGGAAACACGCACTGTTCGAACATCTTTGTCTTCAGATACTGAGGGATATTGGACGAAAGGATCTGCCGTAATTTCCCGAACGCTGCCCAACTAATTTTTATTACATTTTACAAACTGTAGGAAAATACCTTTATTTGCATAAAGTAGGCTAATTTATGAGGGTGCAGGTTCTGACCGGGCATGGATGCTTCGGAAAGTTCATGCATCGAATTGGCCGGGAGGAGTCGCCCGCTTGCGAACAGTGTCATGCAGCAGTTGACTCAACGCATCACACTGTGGCAGATTATACAGCCTGAGGACCTCAACGTCACTTCCTTGTGGCGCTGATTGGCGGTGATCTCTCGCTGGGAACCATTATAGGAGTATCCTACTTCTGCGAGACCGTTGTCTCGTTTAAGGAAGCCTATGAGCGAGAGAGGAAGAATGCAGCTGATACTCCCGCTCACCGCCGAAGGAGGCAAGGTACTAGGCGGCGCGAGTTTGCGAGCCTCCTTCCGCCTCCTTAAGTCCTCAGTTGGACTCATCTGAGGTACCAGGCACGAATGCGAAAGTTTAACACCTGGTGCCTCACTTACGGACGAAAAGGGTTACGCTGGGTTTTAGAGGGTGTTGCGAGGTTTCCTCCCTCGCCGAGTCCCACACTCCTGACCTGCATGTCGGGGTTCGTGCCTAAATGCATTTACCAGCGAAAAAAATGGCTAATTTATGAGATTGTGTAGACAATCGTAAATTTTAGTCGTTCATTTTGGTTTTCTTGGAGGTACGAGTAGATGCCGTATGTAGGTTTTTGGTCAGTGATGTACATCAGGGGTCGACAATCAAAGGCTCCCGGACCGCATAAACAAATACAGAAACTAGTATAGTATACGCATGAAAAAATAGTTAATAAATTAATTCAAGTCAATATCAGACAAAATGTGGCGCACAGCAATATCCTCATATTTGTGGCCTTTCTAAAAAACGGGTTGCCGACCCGTGATCTGAATTATCAAAATTCTTTGTTGACGGGTTTAATTTAATGTATAAAGTAAGAAGCAGCCCATTAATGTCCCACTGCTGGGCACAGACCTCCTCACTCCTAGGAGAGGGTTTTTTTAGAGTAAAGATCCACCACGCTGCTCCAATGTGGATTGGCAGGCATAGTATACAAGTGCACTCTCTATTCTCGCGATCGAGCGCAGGACCGACCGCTTAACGTGCTCTCCGAGGCACGGGGATGGAACACAGCGCCAATTTCCCAACTTCGGGCAAATATTGAGAAAACCTGAAAAGAAAAATCAATAAAGATCATGACCTCATGTCTGCAGTCGAACATGATAACGACTAGACCAATGAGGCAGGCATTTTGACCTTTACTTATTTTGAATTCTAACGACTGTCTATATCTGTGGTTAAAATAGAATATGTACAAGTGAATTACTCCAAAATCTGCTTAGCAATTCTCGAAATTTGATGGACTATTTAGCAGTAAAAAAAATATATTTAATGTAAACTTTCATGTCCATTTAGTACCTCAGAACATGTTATTTTACATAGCAAACAAATTCAATTGTCTTTATTTTATAAACGTATATAAATTAGAAATGTATTATACTGAAATTATCAGCTAACTTCAAAATGCAGTTACCATATTATATACAAAACGGTGGATCAAAATTTTGGTCGGATCTATTGGTCCAGAGGTGATAGAAAATCTTAGTCAATAATATATAATACGCAAGTGGCATTAACAAGAAACGTGTTTATGCAAAGAGTGAAGCAGACCTGAATACTGCTTTTTTGCCACGGACAGAAGGCATTGCGCATTATACCGTAGTTTTACCAGGTAAAACCTGGCAATGGTTCTCCCTATATTTGGTGGTGAAGGCACGGGAAGGGTTTACATCCATACCCGCAGCGAAATGACCAACGGACTCCTCTATCCGAATTCCTCCATTCCTTTGGCATGCCACCTGCCTTCCCTCGGAATTCCTCTTTTGGGCAACAGTTCCCGCATCTATTGCATATATAAATAGACATTCACTATCCATTTGCTCCCTACCCTCCTTCGATGTATACAGGGAGCATCGCCAGAAACTGAATATTGCTAGTACGATCTATGCTAACAATAAATACATTTTTGATCCCAAAGTTACATTTAAATGTGTTTTCTTAAGATCACATCACAAATTTGAACTGCTCCTTCTTGTTCGGTGCATCTTATGATGCATTAATTACAATTTGTAACTTTTAAATCATTTATTGCCAAAGTGACGTCTATCGTATTGACTCTTAACTAGTTTACTAAAAACTTTTGATTCTACCTTATTACGTCGTAGTTGCATAATATTACAATAGATGGCGCTGTCATAAATTTGTTCTAGTTCAAACTAGACATCAGAGATGGCGCTAATATAAAAAGTAATACTTCAAAACAATATTTGCTGATGGAAATATTCTTATCAGTGTTATTGTAATCTGTAGTAATTTTATCTTTAATTCAGTTTTATCAATAACATCTAGAACTTTTTAACCAAGTTATGATATTAATTTATTGATGCATATCCGTTTTGATAGGAAATACTAATAATACGCTAATTTTTTTCGTATATATAATATCAAATTACGAATTACCAGTATAAAAGTTATATATTCTAAGCTATATAGCAGTCGTTAGTATTGCAATAAGAAGACAGTAATCATTTATTTTATAGAAGTTAATATTGTGTATGTAACAAACCTAAAAGGTTACGTCTTAGATATTGAATTGCAATATTGTTTTGTGAATGACAAAGTAGCAGCCCATTAACATCCCACTGCTGGACACAGGCATCCTAATTCAAAGGAGAGAATCCCCCACGCTGCTCCACTGTGAGTTAGCATGCATGGTACAGAAGTGTACTCTTTATTCCTTCACTCTCATAGTCCGATGTGATAAGAATCCGACACGACCGGAGAGAGATCATGCTCAGGACGCTTAAATTGCTCTCTGAGGCAAGGGCAAGCCGCTAACTTCCTAATTTCGGGCAAATATTGAGAAAATCTTCATAGAAACTCAATATCGAATTGGACCGATCTGGACCTCATGTCTGTAGACCAATACAGTTGTGAATGACAAATATGCCCTCAAATAACCTTGAAAATCCTAAGCTATCTCTTTTAGCACTATCAATTATCAAAGATCTATATTTACGATAAAAATGCTTTTATGGTAATGGACTACTGTACTCCAATGTTATCTTGAAAGCACTGCATGAAATTATTCATTTTTCGTTGTGCTTTTAACGTTGCGGATGCGTGTTACTTAAAATCAAAATGGCCGTGTAGCATCCCGTTTGCTAAAAACTTTACAATGTACGGATTCATGCAATTTTATGATGAAATACCTAGTTTTTTAACAAACTGGACTATCGACGATATGACCGATGTAAGTTATAACAGTTTTACAGCACTGTTGAATCAAATCAAATGCAGTTTTTTTCATGTATTACTAAAGTACAGCCCACAACAAACTCAGTGGGGTGTTCTTTTCTTTCTTATCATCGTAATAATATAATTAACGTTTTACATACTTAAGTAATCCTTCAAATTACAGTACGATATCTCATTTAGCATTCTACCAATGAAAGATTTGTTATGTGAAACCTTTAGTACGTCTTTTGGGAGTTTGTTATAGAAGGTACCGTTAAATTAATTGTCAATTTTATATAGCCTATTTGAATTGATAACAATTTTACCTTTGTTTCTTAATTTAAATGAAGTGCATTAATTTTTTTTTTGGAAATCAGTCAATGTTTTTTATTTAACTGTCTTTATTGAACTTCTCTAAATTTATCTAAGCGACTCTTTTAGACCGACAATGTAAATATAACAGAGGAAGTGAATTCCTACGCCATCTAGCACACCTTTTAACTTTTTTCGTTAAGTTTTTTAGAAATACAATTATTTAGAAACTAATTACCTGACTGCCTCATTGGTCTAGTGCTCTGCTCCTTCAAATACAGTAATGAGGTCCTAGGTTATAGTATAGTAGTTGGGAAAGGTATGATTAGATGGTTTGGACAAGTAGAGAGAATGAATGAAAGGAGACTGGCAAAAAAGATTAATGAGTCAAGAGTGAATGGGAAATTTGGAAGGGGAAAACCAAGGCGAACGTTCATGGACCAAATCCAGGACATTTTAAATAAGAGACAGGTCAAGAGTATTTTAAATCGACGAACTTGTATGAAAGGTTTAATGAGAATGAAAGAAGCGAAGGAGTTATGCAAGGATCGTGGCAAATGGAAGGACGTGGTCTCTGCTTACTCCTGTGGGAAGACTGGAGGCGTCACTATTAACATAGGTATGTTAGAATGAGGTGTGATACTATGTTCATATACTATATGTGATACTATGTATGTTATAGTCCCGAGTCGGATGAATTTAAAAATCGATATTGAGTTTTCTGTTAAGTAATTCTCAGCATTTGCCCGAAGTTGGGAAGTTGGCGGTGTGCTGAACCTCTGTGCCGTCGGTCCTGAGCTCGATCTTTCTCTTGATTGCTGTCTTGAGTGTTGAGTCTATGCTTTAAAAACCCTCTCTCCTATGAGAGAAGAAGACTTTGTTCAGCAGTGGGATGTCAATGCGCTGCCACTTACTTACCTAAAAAAACTATGTTAACATCAGGAGTATATTAATACAAGTATAAAAAATATATTTGAACTTGAATGGATGTATTATAAGGTCTGTATATTTTTACAATATATTTATAATGAGAGAGTGTGTACTAACCGAAGATATTGTGTGTGTGCGTGCTTGCGTGACTTAACCTTTTTTTAAAGTGATTGTTCAATATGTCTTGACTATCACGACCTAACTATAAAAACAGCATTAATTGTTTATAAATGTAGGTACGAGATGACGAAAATATCAAATTTGTAGTATAAATGTAAGTATAACTGTTTTCACATTTACTTTGAGATAACTTGAAAGGTATAGGTTTTGAGACAATCTTTAAGGTATTAAAGTAAAGTTTATATGTCTATCTTTAATTCTGAGATTCTTGTCCACGTTTGATTAATAGATTGACTATTACATTATTTATTTTAGATCGATACTTCACAATATCACTTCCCAAATACACTGTGGCATGTAAAACCAGCCAAAGAGATTGCGTTGAAGACAACAGCCATGTTGTTCGTGGGCGTAATTGGCATTTTCTTGAACTCTATAATAATTATAATTCTTCTGAAAAATAAATGGCTTTGGACTGCAAGCAACTACCTCATTGGAAATCTAGCTTTTATTGACTTGATAACACTTATATTTTGTCCATGGTTCATGCTTGTTAGAGATTTCTATCAGAACTTCGTCTTGAGAAACTTTGGGTGCAGATTTGAAGGTTTCCTACAAGGTAAGTTTATACTTTCGTATATTTGGTATAACTAATCACAAATTAAACACATTACCTTGAAACGTAATATAAGTCCGAAAAATTTTAGTTTTGTAATTGCTAATAAAATGTACGTTAATATTTTTTCCTAAAAATATTCTTTTAAAGCTTTTATTAAGCAAATAAATTGGAAATACGTTTAATTTATGATTTAGAACCTGACTTTATGAGGTCAAAGTTAGTATTAACTTCCCTATATACTAAGTATACGTATTCTTTAGACATCATAAACTGTCATTAATAAAGGAAATTCCTATATTCCTTCTCACGATCAGGATATAAAAACGAAAAAACACTCACCATTACCTCTAATACTTTGATATTTTTTTTATATTTGTCGGTAATTCGGCACGTATATTCCTTCCAGGACGTAGACGTTCACTGTGAACGCTTTTCTATTTATATATATATTCCTTGTCAAGGCGTTGGATCGATGAACTCCTAAACTACTCATTCGATTTCGAGGATATTTTTTATATATTTTGCTGGGATTTTACTTAGAATATAGTTTATATGTCCTTTTAATTTATAATATAAGTACTTTAAAGTTTATTTTAAACCTTCTTTGAAACCTTTATGAATTCTGCTATCAACTAAGTTACAAAAGCCTCAAATAGACGACATTGCAAAAATGAATTGCTGTTCGTTAGTCTCTAAAACTCTAGAGACTGAACAGATTTTGCTTTTTAATTATCTGTGGAAGTCCAGGGAAGGTTTACGACGTGAGTAAATTGGAAAAAAAAACTTGGAATATAATAAAAACACCAATTTCGCATAATTAAGAAACTATTCCTACCTGTCAAATGTTAGTACCTGTTGATGTCCGTCACGTCGTTCAGAAATCATATTAAATTTAAAACGATACTTTTTTCTTTCGTTTTTGACGTTTGACATTGACAACCAACAATTTCTGATCGCAATTATATATTTTATGGACTTTGGGCGGGAATCTGATTACGGATCAGCTGTTTGTGGAGACAGGCTATGACATTTATGCTGATATTTGTGTTTTCTTATTTATTTATTTATTAGGTTTCCAACAGAACTTATTACTAGATACATCGTAAAAAAGAAATATATGTACAATAACACAAGGTGAGTAATATTCTAATAAAAGGAAACAACGACATGATATAAAACAAAAAAGTGCATATGCAGACTACTATTACAAAGTGAAAAAATTATAAAAATATGTAAAGAAAATTACAATGTTATGACGAAGATGAAAATAATATAAAAAGAAAATATATTTAATTATAAGACCTAAATTTCTTTGATGTTTGGCAAATTAGCAAACTGTAGTTGTGGTGATTAGTGGAAAAGGGGTTTAAGGAATGCCCTTTTGTTGACCTCGGTTGAAAAAATCCCTGAGACTCGCTAGCCATAGCATGGTTTTGGAAGAGTAGCTCCAGCTCAATCAAAAAGCTCTCCTGACGCCCAAATTAAGATGTATTTAGTTTAATGTAAATCTACTTATAATTAGTTAGGCTTTAGATATTGGAATTAAATATGTGATAGTTTAGCAAGTATTTCACTACATCTAGACCTAGAACCCATAACAAAAACGATAGATTCCCTTTGTTTGATTACGAATTATTTTTGTTTTCGTTAAGTTTTCACCACATTCTGCAATTATCATTCAGCTTTTTTATTTGGTGATTCTGAGCTAGTACTAAATAAATTATGTTGTTTTAGCGACTTTGCTGTTAGCTAGTGTAGCAGCAGTTATGCTTGTATCATATGACAGATTGGCAGCCGCTACTTTAACAGCGGAGGCAAGAATAACGAAGAATTCAGCACCAAAATTAATTGTTGCATGTTGGGTTATACCTATATCATTATCTATACCTTGGATCGTTAAGAGAAGGTATATGGTAAGAAATCAAAATCAAAACATTATCTATTCCGGTAGGCTCTAAAAACACTTTAAATCGTCAGTAATATGAATGTTGGTAACAAATCTACCACCGGTTCGGAAAGTTGAATCCGCTGAGAAGAAACCGGCAAGAAACTCAACGGTTACTCTTTTAAAGATAGTTTTGTATCAACTGGAATCACGTCCAAACATTTAAACAATTCCAAAATAATCGTTAACATTCTAATATGCCTTTTGTAAAAGGATGTTTTTGATATATTTCTTTGAACTATGCTGAGCTAAATCTAAAACCGATTGCGGTATCTTATTAAAAATGCGTACGCTCAAACCGGTAAATTATTTTTGTATTAAAATTGTGTGTTTCACTTTATGTGCTGTATAAGGGAATATTATTCTTTTTTTTATTGCTAACAGATTAGCGTTTGACTGTGATCTCACCTGATGGTAAGTGATGATACAGTCTAAGATGGAAGCGCGCTAATCTGTTAAGAGGCGATATACCCCTTACGGTTTCTACACAGCATCGTACCGGAACACAAATCTCTTTGTTTGGCGGTACGTTTTTGCTGGTAGGGTGGTAACTAGCCACGGCCGAAGCCTCCCACCAGTCCAGACTCAGACAAATTAGAAAATACTTTGATGTTTCTTTGAATTTATCTCTTAGAGAAACACGAGATCCTAATTGATATAAGGCACTTAATGCCTTTTTTTGTAAAACAAATATGGTTTCAATGTCCCCATAACAGTATGCCGTAAGACATAACCCTATGAAAATAAGATTATATATATTATTTTTATCAAAAACAGCGACGTAAAGTAACAAAATTGTTTAATTTTTCTTATCTGATCTGAAATGGACGTAACTGACCTAAATTGTATCATCATTTACCGTCAGATGTGATTACAATCCTCCGTCAGCATTAAATAAACTATGTATTACCCTTTCAGGAACGGCAGTGGTTGGATTTTCTAGAAAAGTTTTGTTACGAAGAAAGGGATGTACTTGGCGTGTACTGGCACTGTGTTGTCATACTTCTCGTTTGGCTGCCACTTGGAATTATGATACTTACTGTAACACGTTATATTATATTTTTAATAGCTTTAATAATAAAATGTTGGAAATCTTTGCTGCTAGGTATCAAAATTGAAACATTCTTTATTCAAGTAGGTTCAAAAAGCACTTTTGAATCGTCAGTAATCTATCCCTTAGTAATAAATCTTTGTTACTCCTTTAAACATAGTTTTTGTACGTTACAATGTGTTTAGCTTTCATGTGCAACTGGAATGAAATCTAAACATCTTGTCACTTAAATAATCTTCAATATTATAAATGACTTCTGAACCTTCTTCAATTTAAAATATGGCACTACTAGTTTGTTTTTATTTCTTGTATTAAAATTGTGTGTTTTGTTGTATAAATGATATCAAATGATTACTTATAAACTTGCTGTTTCCATTTCAATTTGGGAATGAATTTGTCGTATGTTATTTTTGAAAAAAATAACTATTTGAGATAGAAATATCCCATATAGAGACACAATTTTTTTTTAAATTTCATCATGTAATAAGTACCTATCGTGTATTCGCATAAAATTAGCGATAAGATGTTATTTTGATATGGTTTACACTTCATTATGATCTCACCTGATAGAAAGTGATGATACAAACTAAAATGGTAGCCTGGTAAGAGGTAATTTGTATCTGTATGGTTTCTACAAACATCTTACCATAACCTATGCTGAAACAGACGTAACTAGCCGCGACCGAAGCCTTCCACTGGTCCTAAACAAATTATAAAATACTATTCTGTAAATATTCCTTGCCGGTAATCATACATTATTAATCCTAGATAATCCTAATGTGCACCTCGATAGAAGAAAACATAACTAAAGAATAATTATCTGCATATGCAGGTAATTCATATATATTCAGGTAAAATATCAATGATTGCAGTATGGAACAATATTATGGCGCTTAGAACGTAGTGCTCGGGAGCTATCATCCCGTGGTGGTGGTCGCTCACTGACGAAAGCCAGGGGTAAAGCTATGAAGATTACAGCTTGCATTCTTGTAGTAGCCACAGTGTGCAGAATACCCTTCACTGCATTGATGTATTGGAGAAATAACCTGCCTAATGAGGTCAATTCGGTGAGTCTTTTAAAACATATTCCTATAGAAGATCTGGTGTCACCTAATCATAAATTTAACAACCCTTTGAGTGCCTGGCCGCATTTTATTCGCCCCCGTAATTTTTCTGCGCTTTTTAACGGAAATAACCGTCGCGAGCCCGGCCCCGCATGGACGTTTTTGCGTCGGTTGCCCTGCGGGTGGCCTCTTGGGATTTAAATGTTCATGAAAGACTAGCAAATGACTTATAATTTTCGTTTGCTAATATTTAAACTATAGAACGTTATCTTTTGTTTATTAAATTAAGACTCTGGTGTAGCGTCATGTTGTGCTAAACTTAGACATGATGAAAACTAAAGGGTCTTCATTGTTACTGACATCACTAATATAATGAAAAACAAAAATAATCACTCACAGTTTATAAAATACCAATAAAATCTTAACAATCTTCGACGCGATACACGCATCGTTAGTAACGGTGGCTTTGTAACTGATTTATTTTTTATATTGTCTTGTGTTATTTTATTTTACGCGTATTTTGTTGCAATAGTCACCGAGAAGCGAAATATACAATACAAAATATGATTTAAAAAGAAAGACTTGCATATATTTCTGATTGCAAGAGTTGAGACAGAACTATCGTATCATGTCAATCAGTAGTTGACCCGGGTAATCTACTTCAAATCGCGCTTGTCAACCGGTAATTGACAGGGGGACTAACAATGGGGTTAACTAAGCCTTATTGTCGTTTAACATATTCCACTTCTTTAATCTGTTAATTGTTTTGAGTTTTGACCTTTAATTTATACACAAACTAGCTGGTAGCCGCGACTTTATCTGCGTAGCGTTAGTATGTTATACCTTGGAGAGAGAGAGAAAGATCTTCAAGGCTCTAAAAACCATCTTGCCAATGAGTGAGGAAGCCTGTGCCCATCTGTGGCACATTAATAAGCTGCTACTTGTCTTTTAGCCTATATCTTTGAGATGTATAGTTTTTTTGTAATCAAATGTAAATTTGTTAAAATTTTTATCATTTGGGTTTAATTACTGTTCTTTGGGGTTTTTTTATCTAGAATCCCTTGCTATATTGCAAAAGGAAATAAATACACAATTTACATCTCATTATTGAATCTACTTATGGTAGAGCGGGCTTGGGACCTAGAACTACAGATACATATCATTAACCATTAAATTCTATATAAGATAAAAACACATAATATACAAACATAGCATCACGCCTCATTCCCATAGAGGTAGGCACTGATAACGTCCTTCCACTTGCCACGATCCTTGCATATCTCCTTCGCTTCTTTCATTCTCATTAAACCTTTCATACAAGTTCGTCGGTTTAGAGTACTCTTGACCTGGCCGTTATTTAAAATGTCCTGGATTTGGTCCAGGAACGTTCACCTTGGTCTTCCCCTTCCAACATTTGCATTCTCTCTTGACACATAAATCCTTTTTGTCATTCTACTTTCATTCATTCTCTCTACTTGCCCAAAACCATCTAAGCATACCTTTCTCAATTTTAGTCACTTTTTCTTTTATACCACAACGTTCTCTTATCACACTATTTCTTACTTTGTCACTCGGTTTTAATCCACTCTTACTTCTCAACGCTCTCATCTCTACCGCATTTATTATACTTTTGTGGTTCTTCTGCCATACCCAACTTTCACTACCATAAATAAGTGTTGGCAACAACACTCCAGCATGCACAGCCAGTCTGGCCCTTTGAGACACCATCTGGCTATTCATAAATAAGATAAAAATATGAAATGTCAATTTTTATTTAGAACTGTATTAAAATAAAAATTTCCCTTTGCTTCCATAATAATTAGTGCATTCGAATTTTATTTTAGTTATGTTTTCCTTTTTTGATTATTTTTTTCTGTTGTTTAACCATTTATAATTTTAATTAGTTACATGTCTTGTTCACTAATGATTGATTTACAAATAAGTAGGAGTTCAAGATATATATATATACGTTAGTATTAATAAAATTTAAAAAATGTTTCACTACAAGTTTAGGAATGGATGATATACTATAAAAAATCATTTCGCACATACATATTTCTTTTCGATGTTTCCTTAATTTGTCCCATATTTTATAAAAAAAAGTTATTTTCTATACATGCAGTAATTAACTACTATATGTAAATACTACACTAATATATTTGGTAATATTTTAGGTAGAAGGGGGATTTGAAATAATGTGGTTCACAGCAAGTTATCTGATGTATGTAAACTCTGCTATAAATCCACTTATATATGGTTTTACTAACACAAGAGTGCGAAGGGCTATGGAGCGTACTCCGGGAGTTGCTTTTTTTAGATTTGGTGCATGGTGCTGTGTGTGTAATTTGGTGAGATTTGCATTCTTATTATTGGTTAAAAGAGTTTTAAGAGCTTTACCCCTGGGCTTTCGATTTCCTTACGAAACTCGTGTAAAATGCTCCAGTATTTTAATGCAAACGTGGCGTGGAAAAAACCTTTGTATTTTTACGCTGATAGGTTAGTACTGACGGTAATCGCATCTAATGGATAAGTAAGGTACGTAGCAGCCCATTAACGTCCCACCGCTGGGCTTAGGCCTCTTCAGTCATACGAGAGAAGGTTTTTAGAGCATAGACCCAGTACGGTGCTCCACTGCAGATTGGCAGGTACACAAGTACACTCTCTATTCCTTCACTCTTAGGCGCAGGACTGACGGCTTAAGGTGGTTTCCAAGGAACGGGGGTGGACAACACCGCCAACTTTCTAACTTCGGACAAATAATGAGAAAATCTTAATAGAAAAAACAATATCGATTTTTGAATTGGCCTACTCGGGACTCGAACCCACGGCCTCATATCTATAGTCGAACATGCTAACCACTAGACCAACGAGGCAGTCACATCACACATTTATGTTTTAATCATATGATATAAATGTTTCTTAAACTTATGCACCAACTCATGCTATTGTAAATAAACTGATAAGTAAGATTAATCACTGTCCACTACATTTTAACGTGTCAAGGAACTTTTCATATATTGCATTTTTTACATCAAACACACTACAAATATTGTTTTCGTAAAATGAATTACGTGCAATTCCTTACTTCCCACTCAAACTCAGCTCATTTACAGCTTGCCAAAAAGAAACACAATATTCAGAATGAACAAAACTATATTGAAAAAATATTCGTCATCGAAGCGAGTCCTCGACCAAACCGGAAGATATCACGAGCTGTCAAAAATATTTTACACATTAACAGACAATCTGTTGAACTAAATGTTCCCAAACTAAATGAAGCGACAACAAAACCCACTAAAGTCACACCACTAAAAATAGAGCATATAGATTATAAATTTGACGAAGTAAATGATTTAATTATAAGACAAAACATAATAGCAAAAGAAAATACAGTAGAAGAAATAAAGTTTAACAATTTGTTGAACTGAATGTAACCAAAGCGAAAATAAAACCCTTTAATGTTACATTATTGAAGAGAGTTCATGTAAATTTGGAACTTGAGGAAGTGAATGATTTGTTTGTGAAACATAACATAATGGTAAAGGAAACCACAGATTCCATAGAAGAAATATACGTTATATAAGTATACGTTGAACTAGATATTTGTAAAGCAAAAGAAACAATAACTAGATCTACTAAAGCTGAACCACCATTGAATAGAACAAATACATTATAAGTTTGAAGAAGTGAATGACTTGGAAACCATTCAACCAATGAACAACAAACCTCATTAGAAGTTAATTATGCGAAGATGGTTTTAGACCATTAAACCCACTAATAATTTAATCAGAAGATTATATTAAATTATTACGATTAACTCAAAATTTAGCAGCGATCCTTTCAAATTCGAAATGTGGATTTAAGAGAATTAAATGAAACCCTGTCAAGTTAATTTAGTTTATTAAGTAGAAAATATGTTACTTTATGTGAAAAGTTTTGTCTTTTTAATTGTCGTTATTATTAGATTATGTTAAAATTATATAAAAATATATTTTCATTGTAGAAAATAAACGTTGTTATAACCTTATAAGAGTTTTAGTTATTTTTAGTGATAGACATCAGAACACTTCCATTTCCGTCATTATCTTTAATAACAATCGTTAAAACTTAATAATACACATCGATGCTTTGGATGGATAATAATTTCTCTACATTTTCTTGCATTAAAAACTTTTATACAAATGGCAAATATGAGGTTGCGGCACCGCAAAATATCATTGTGTCTTTGGTTAACTCAACAGTTTGTTTATTTTCAAAAAACTCTCCTGTATAATTAGCTTTTTTTAATTGTGTCACTATTTTACCAAAGCAACAACGTGATAAATGAACGTATTATCAAAGATTTGTGCAATCCAATAAAGCTGATAGTTCTTGAAGTTTTGTCTCCAAAATTTCTTTCATATGTGTTTCAATTTTCAATATGTGTGTTGCTTCAAGAAGTATAGCCATGCTTTCCTTTAGTTGATCCTGCAAAATGATTAATAATGGCTTAAGTCCTAAAAGTTTGAGTATTTGTATTTTCTTGTCGGTTTAAATTAAAATAGTATCCAAATACACGATATCATACTTAGCAAATATCATGTTTTAATTGCACTGCAATCGAATATATTTTTGCTTTTAAATGCCCTTAATAAATGTCAATATAAGATCGATATCTAAAATCTAAAAAAAACTTCATTGAGATGACATTTATGATATGAAATACAACTATATGTTTTCGTTCTATATTCATAAAGTAATACCATGTACAATATGTAAGTACGATTTTATATAATTTACTGCCAATAAAGTATTTAATTGAATTATAAATAAAAATATAGCAGCAACGAGTGAAAGCTCGAACATATCTAAATGTTTCGATTCCAGTATCCAAAAAATAAAGTCCTTAGTGCGGTTATAGAAGTTTTCAATACAAATATTATGCACTATAAATACTATTTAGTGACAAAACAGCATATAATTTGTAGTATTCAAATAGTATACATAGAATAGATGATTTGATCGACAAGTCGCCATGTAGTATGTACGTGATGCAATCTTTCACGCTATAAATAAAAACTAGAACGCAAAATTGCCTACCAACAACTGAACAGTTCACTTTTATTGGACATGTGCCCAGTTTTTTCGTCATTCACATCAGTCAAATATTTACTATACCAATTTTTTCAGTGTAATAGTAAAAAATGTTGGTTTACCGAATAAACTTCGTTTCAGTCGCCAACAATTAATCTAGGTTGATAAATGGGGTGATGTAGCCAAAAAATTGCAAGTTGACTCCTTATATAGGCATCGAAATGAAAAGTATAGTATAAAAACTACAGCACTGTCATCTCATTACCTGTGCAGCAGCTTTAGTCAGCTTGTCTACTTCAAACTCTCGTTTAGTTTGCATCATCATGGTAGATTGTAATTCTAATAGTATAGTCCCACGAAATCTTGTCCAACCAGGTTCCAGTTTGTCCGCTACTTCCAGGAGTTCATGGCACAAGTCTATTTTACGTTTCAATAAATATTCTGGTAGTTCTGTAACAAGATTTGAATTAATAGTTACGTTGTTTCTGATACATGGTATAGAAGTGGAATGGTTAGACTTGTCAGGAGTCACGGGTTTGAATTATGGGCACTAATCCTTCGTCGTAAAACTTGTGTCCTAAACATTGTTTAAAGTTCCTTTATTATTCTTTTCGGTAAAGAAAGACATTACCAGAAAATCTACATATTCTAATAGACTGTTTTTAACATTGGCACGTTAATAAGCTGATGCTAACTTTCTTAACAATTTTTAACAGATATTGTATTCATTTGCTAAGTAAAATAAAAAAGTCTAATCACATAGGCTATTTAAAAACACTCCTCCCTAAGTATAATTAATTTACCAATTTATTGTATCACAATACATGATGCTGAATATTATAGAAAATAAAGTAAAGGGTATGATAACATAAATTACCAGTTAAAGTGTATCCTGCGTAATTTCCATAAATTTGCATTAACGCCAATTTAGCCTGAATAACTAAATGGTTTGTAGGATGAAGTGTTGCTGAATATTTATCAATAAATTCCTCGAATCCTTTAGGTCCTGATTTATTCAAAGCATTCAGCTCTTGTTTTAACGCATTATTACCCCAAACCATTTGTCTACTTTGGATATAGTATCCACACTTTTCACAGTGCCATGACGCCGTTTCATCCAATGGATTACTAGAAATCATCTTTCCTTCTGCTTTCGACTTGTTCATGATAGAGCCGCTACAAATTGAACAGTAAATATTACCTAAATATGTACCGAACTCGGTAGGATCTGCGCATCTTTCGCAATTACAATCGAAACATTTATTTAGTTTAATATGTCTTCTCCTATCTAAAGTCCCATACAACGACTGAGTATATGTAGCTGTTATCATTTCCCCTTTAGAAATAGGCATCGTGGCTATTAGAACTAAGGTGTTATCGTCTCCCAAATAAATATGTCTTGTATTAGGTCTACAGTTGTGGTTCATCATCGAAGCTGTCACATAAATAGCTCGTAACCTTTTAATACCATCTGAAGATCTGACATCAAAGGAATTAATGTCAAATATCGATGCCACTTTCAGAATAGTTTCTTCATCAAATGCCAATCCCAATACTCGGGTAATAAAAGTAACGAGATTTGCCTTTAAAACTTTATATAACGGTGTATTTATTTTATCTTCTAAATGCGATTCTAATGTCATTATGTTGTTAAACTGACGTGGGTTAGATTTGTGCATTAACAAAACTCTCATAGGTGCAATCACACAATAAGCCGCTTCTGATTTGTCAGCACTCTCGTATTTGATATCGCATTTATAATTACTTTTTGTCATAATCCTGCATTCTTCTTGATGCGCTTCCGCATTTTCGCATTCAACATTACACACAGGCCAGTTACATGATGTACATTTATAGAAATCCAAGCTATCTTCTCCTTCTATAGGTTCAAGTTTTTTGTTACATGATAAACAGTGCGGGACACATGATATTCTAGGACCGCTAACAGCCGGTTTTTCTTTGAGAATTATTTCTCCTTGTTTAATATCTCTAGTAGCTACCATGTATCTTCCTAATAAACCTGATTGTTCTACTTTATAAGCCCGACATTGAAACTTATGTCTTTCTTTCCAATCGCGTTTTTGATGTGCCTTTGAACAGTAATAGACTAATTTGCATCCCCCACATGTTTGATTAGCTGGCTGTTGGCAGACTTCGCACAACGGTATTTCTCGCTTGGTATAGTCCATTTTTGTCTTATTCTAGCTAAACTGTTTTAGGGTGAGCGCGCGGGCATCTCGTCCCGTTCCTGACACAATACTCGTTTAAAATAGATATTAGTAATTATCACTACTAACTAAAGCTCCGTGACCAGTGCCAACAAAATGAAGTATTGCAAACCTCGTGCTACTTGATGGGAACAAATGTTGCGTACTGCTCGTGATTATAGTTAATGTTTTGTACAATTGCTTTCGGGTATTTAGAACGATTAACCAGACATGATTGAAAATGATTTTAACTAATTCAAAATGATTCTTATTTTATTCATCATTTCATATAGCACGTTATACTACAACATAAATATCCTATATAATATCGTTTGCATAATTTTACCGCTGTTGTTAAGTATGAACAAAAAACATATACTAATAAATTTTGAGAAATTCAAACACATTAATCTGTGATTGATTAGTTTTTCTAACATCTTTATTATTGGACTGTAAGATCATATAATTGTAAGCTATAATAAAATCTAGGAGAAGGATACGCTGACCTGCGAAAAGCTACTTTATATAATAAAAGACTATCGACCCAGATCGAAATTTTTGACTTCTGGTCATACCGTAGTCTATGTAAAAATTAAAGTCACGTCCTTTTCAAATCTTGTACAATCTTCATAAATTCATAGAAGAAATTCTTTAAACCTTTTACGTGAACTTTAATGAATTTATTTTTGTACAAAACTGTTGTGGGTGGATGAACAAAAAAGTAATAAACTATAGATTTTAAATTAATTACAATTAATAAGCATGTAATGGTAGGAATTGAATAAAAATGCTTTTTATGAATGTATTTATAAAAAGTTGTATTTATGTTTTGCTATGTTATCACCTAGACAAATAAATGTACAGCTGTAAGGGAGATAAGAAATCCAATAAACTTGTTTAATTATCACAAAACATGCTGATAAATATGACGAGTTGACAATATTGCATATTTTGAGAGTTTGTTTTATTTAAAACTAAAGCTCATTTAAATAAGCCAAAATTATTAACAACAGGGTAATAAGATAGGTGTACAAAAATAAAGGACCGAAAAACTTTTCCTTTAATTTCACCATTGTTAAAGGAAAACTAGGAAAGATCTTTTATTTCATTACCTTTATTTTTTGGTATCACTCGCGTAGGTCCCGAGCCCACGGAATATGAGAAATCAAATCTTAATGAGCGTGTACTTACTTTGTAAAAGGAGTGACCACTAAATTGCAAGTGAAGATTAAGTGAAAAAGTGGTGAGTGGTTTCAGAGTAAGTATCGACTAGAGGGAGGCCCTGGTTGTAGCTAGTTACCACTCTGTCAGCAAAAACGTACCGCCAATCAAGATATTTGTGTTCCGATACGATGCTGTGTAGAAACCATAAGAGGTGAATCGCCAGCGCTTTTAATGCTAATTCGTTTGAAGGTTAATTAGTTTTAATATTTACAAATGACATGTGGCATTTTAATTTACCACTCGTCATTTAATATGCTATTTCTTATAAAATAAAAATATTTCAAAAATACACTTTTCTAAATTTTAAATTAAAAAACAAAATTGAATTAATAATTTCTAATATTGACTAAAACACATGGCATTTTTATTCACAAGTTGTCATTTGAGATTTCAATAAATTATTTGTGTTCACCTTTTAATTTTTTTAATGACAATGAAATTGATTAAATTGCTAACATATCTTCCTTTTTCCTCCCTCCAATACTCGGAAATGTAAAGTTTTAGATATGTATAAATATAAACAAGAATTTAAAATTAGTTTGCCAAAGAAGTTTCTCTTTTGACTTGTGTACTTTTAATTTTAGTCTTAAAGCTATAAATACATGATTAGAAAGGCAATCGGTAATAAGGTGGTACAGTAATAAATAATATTTGAAACACTGCTTTTTAATTAGGATTTATACTTGAATCTTTCTACGTAGATGCCCTGGATGTGTTCTTGTCTAACGTATAATTTTGCTGCTGTATATAGAATTAATATTTTGAGTAAAGAACCTCTTAAAAGTAGCTTTCACAGGAGTACGTTATCTCAAATGGACCACGTGCAATAATTATCTGTATAATGAATGAATTTTTCAGTATCTAAAGCTTTAATTCATATTCTTGTTCGGAAAACTTCGAAAAGTTTTTTCCTTTCTAATATTCCTCAGTGTCTGAAGACAAAGGTCTACGAATAGTGATTGTTGCCAGTGACAGCTCCGAAACGCTTGAAGTTTCTCTACGTGATCAATTCCGAAATAAGGAGATCCGTTCAGAGAATAACATGTTGTACTGTTTACAACTCCTTCTTATGAATGTATTCTCTGAATATCTTGTTTTAGAATGCGAAATATGAAACATGTTAGTCCTACGGTGAGAATTAATTCGCGGACGGATGAAATTAATTTTTGAGAGAAGATAAGGGGAGTCGATTTTAAAGCTCAAGAGTTTAAATAAAAATGTTTGATCTCGCAATACACGTCTATCAGCAGCAGAGAGGGGAAGATTAAGCTTGTCTTTTGTATGTGGTGACATAGATATAAATTTAAAGTGTCTCAAGAAATGGTTATGAATCCGTTCCAGTTTATTAATATGGATCTTGTACTGATGATTCCAGACAGGAATGAGGATATTCCGATGGACCAATGGATGTTGAGCCCTGAAGGTGCTGCAATGGCGACTCCGCACCAGTGTAGGCAGACCCTCCACAAGGTGGACGGATGACATCAAGAGGGTCACAGGTAGCCGCTGGAACCCGGCGGCGCATGATCGGGCCTTATGGACATCATTAGGTGAGACCTATGTCCAGCAGTGGACGTCCATTGGTTGAAGCGATGTCGACGAAAGCTTTTATTGTCATTATTTTTGGGTTAAAGACGCCTAGTGCCAAAATACGAGTATCTATAATCATAGTATTAGAAGTTACGCAACACACTCTGTTTCGCCGACTAGTCTGAAAGTTTCATGCGCTCGCGCATACCGTCTTTAAATAAAACGCTTTGTCAGTTAGAAAAAATTAATGTGTAAACGCGTAACGGTATAAAAATTTTAATTACTTTCGTAACACGTGGCTGTTGAGTGTATTTACACAACGTTATTGGAACGGGTGTATATTGAAATAATTCGGTAAGTGACCGTCAAGTCTTGCTATTTCTAACAGCTTTATACAGCATATAAGAGACTGTTCGTATAAAAGAATGAAAACGGATTAATCTATATATACTTCTGTACCACAAAGTATTTTAAACTAACTTTGAAATTTTGTCTTTTTTATGTGTATTTATAATAAAGCTTGTCTCATATTACATTTGTAAGTGTGTCTCGGAATATATGCTCATTCTAAACATATGAGGTCGCGGAAACATTAGTGTTTTTGTATGTATGTTTGTTACGTTTTCACACAAGAGCTACTGGACCGATTTCCACAACATTTTCACCATTAGAAAGCTGCATTTTCACTGATCAATAGAGGATATGTTACTTTTTAAAAAAAGATTGGGATCCCTAAAAAAAATGCATTAATGTAACTCAAGGTGTGAAACAAAAAATCTTTTATTGCGTGCGCGGTGGAAACTATTGAAGATAGAACAAAAATGTTTTACAGTATTATAGAACGTATTAATATCTACGAAAAATTACGTGATACCATATATCCAACTACTGTAGTTATGCCACTACAACTACGTTTTTGAATTTAAAAAGTTAATAAAAATGCCGATAAATTTACGTCGATTACGTCTATAAAAGGCGCCATTTTCAGTTTGCAACCAAAAGACCGCATTTCATTTAACCCAGAATTCCCATCCTCAATTTCTCACTGGAGAACATTGCATCTCTAATTCTCTCCAGAAAGAGGTACCCGGCGATCAGCGCCATCAGGAGATGACGCTGAGGTCCCCATCCTGTACAATCTGCCACAGTTTGATGCGCTGAGTCAATAGTTGCACCACGCTGATGGCAAGCGGGTGACTCCACCCAATGCAGTGCAGGAACTTTCCGAAGCATCAATGACCAGTCAAAACCTGGACCAATCTGTAGGAGAGTGTCCCCTGCTCCCTGGAATGCCATTGTTCCAGACGAAGATGGAGCGCTTGCACAGTGGGCACGCCCGCTACAGGGGATCCGAGACTGTCCTTCCATATTTGGAGCAGAACCCGGTAGGCAAGGGCTCTGATCCTCCGAACCGCCTCATTCTAACCGGTTTGTTTGTATTCAGTGGAATTAAATTCTACGTGAACTTTATTGGACAGATTTAAAGAGCTAAAAAAGCCTTCCTCCTTGTACCGACAGGATCGGGATATCAAGAATCTGACAGCTGTATATTGGCGCAAGCGAATAGTTGCACTTGATTAGCACAGCTGCTTGGTTCGATTTCCGGTGGGGCAAATTAAGGAAATTGCGTATTCCTCATTTGGCTGAGCTTGTACTGGCAGGAGTCATCGGACGTAGTTAGTTACCATGCTACCTCTTACGTTCGTCTTACCACCAGAGGAGGTGGAGGATCGGTAGGCGTAGGCCCGCTTACCAGCTCCAGCTTACTAGTAACCTTCTCTTAGAAGCATCTGGGATGCCATCTGAGTCGAATGCACAGGCGAATTTTTAGCCTCCTAGCCATTAGATGAATAAGTTTCCGCTGGGTTCTAGTGAATATTCCAGTAGTCTAGCGAGTCCCACACTGTCGAATAATTTTTTATATCATTCAGCGTGCGTAAAGGCATTACTCAGCGACAAGACTGAGATTTTGTCAACCCTTACCATCAGGTCCCGTAGACAAGTCACTTTCGAAGATTGCTAATGCTTAAATAATATATGGGAATGACGTTTTATTTTTCGATAACTTTCGATCGGCTCCAGAAGCGATTACAGTCAACCTAACAGCAATAAAAATCAAAACACAATATGTTATTGTAACGCGGTTTAATAGTTTGGATATCAAACTATTCCAAGTTCAAATGAAATGCATCACAGCTATTCATAGTAAAGGATCATACGTGATTATGACCGCTCTGTCTCATACAATTAGTATTCAGCTTGTTCACATATAGATAAAGGGTCAAATCCTGGGTTGAATATGGTTATCTATAATAATATTATAAAGCCATGTGAGCTTGTTTGCTCGAACACGATCATTTCAGGAACTATTTGTCTGATTTAATTAAAGTAATTATTTATCGACGAAGTCTATAAAATTTAATACCAGCGGTGCACCAATGAAGAATGTATCAAAATCAGGGCTTTTTCATTTTGAAAGATTCTGCTGTGTGCGCTGCGTAAACCGTTAATGTTACACAAAATTCATGTATGACAGAAATGTTCCTCTTTAAAACTAAAAAAATTGTCCACAATGGCATAGGTCTATATTTGAAAGTTGGCCCACTATCTTTTAAAAGGTAATCAAACTAATTCTCTCTCGAACACTTTCATTCTCTTTGACGTTCATATTTTTTGAAATACAATAGATTTTATTTTTTGTTGGAAAAAATGATATTAACAAGCCAAAATTTCGAAAAACTTGTGTGGGAAAAGTATACTTTATAAATGATTGAATGTGTCTAAATCATCGCATTATTATCTTCATAATGCTATTGGAGCTTATTAGTTATATGGTTTCAAAACCTATAACAAACATACATAAAAACAATTTTTGTTTGATTACATGAAAAAATAAAAAAGTTTTTGTTAATTTCCTAAAGTATTTTTGATGATTTTCCATTAATTATGCACAAAACGAAATGAAAATGGCTTTTTTGGTATAAAATTTGCTTTTGTGATAGACGAGATAGTGTGTAGTAAGAAAACCTAAATTATTTTTCATATTACCCGCATTCTTGATATTTTTAATGCAATACAAAGTTTCATGGATTATCTAGTATATATACATAAACGATGTACAATGGTAAACAAGCAACATTCTATGTAATCACAAAATATAACAATGTCTAGTAAGCGAGTACATAACGTCCAGTCAACGAACCATCCTGTATCAAGTCATAACTGTCACTTATACTCAATAAATTAAATGATATGCTATCTAATTATTTAAAAACAAACTCATTTTTTATATATAAAGGCAACCAGAGTCCCTTCATCATTTATTTTAGACGATTTCTTCAAAACGCGAAGTTGTAGACTACTTAGAGAATGACTCTTTTCCGATTGGGTATGTATACACTACTTTATTTTTATTTATTTATTGCCGTCCTGAAAAATAAGTTCAAATGAAGCCCTGTCAGTTTTTTGCCAAAACAGTGCAGCAAAATATCAAATAAAGTCGAAATTATTTTGTTGAATTCATTTAATAAATTATCATTATAATGTTATAATAATAATATGTCCAAATAATATCTAAAAATTGTAACCAATGTATATTTAATGTAATAATTGCTGACAGTTTACCGCTTGACTGTGATTACACCTGATGGTAAGTGAAGATACAGTCAAAGAAAAAAGCGTGTAATCTGTCAAAAGGCAATCTACCCCATGATTTCTACACATCATCGTGCCAGAACTCCAATCTCTTTGCTTGGCAGTACGTTTTTGCTGGTAGGGTGGTGACTTACAAGCAGTCCAAACTTAGACTGATTGGGAAATACCTTTTCTTATAATCGGGGGTCAATCCCGGGACTTCTGCTATCAAAGCGAATAATCATCATTTTATAATAGTGTTTCAAATTTATTACTGCACTACCTTGTATATGTGTTGTAATGGAACGTTTTAAACCAATATCTATTATTAGCTAAATATATTTAAAAAAACGATGACCTAGGTTGATAATTGGGTGATATAATCATCAAAAACAAAAAAAGGCCAACATATTTAAAATAACTTTTTAAACTCCATCGTTCTCTCCATCGATATTTTAGTTTGCTATAACAGTTTTGGCTGGCGCAATGACTGGAGAGTACTAGCTTTGTTAGCAAAGATCCTGGGTTGGATTCCTAACAGAGAAAAGTTGTATTTTCTAATTTATCTGAATAATGGGAGGTTTAGGCTGTGGGTATTAAGCACTCTACGAGCAAAGATATAGATCCAAGGAAATAATTTGCGATACGGCTCGATGCCATTTGGAAACTATTAGTGGTAAATTACCTTTACCCAAAGCTTTTAAGATTACAGTCAATCCTGTCATCACTGGAAACGTATCAGTTATACTAGTTAACAGGAACTAATGACTACTTAAACTAATAAACTTAGAAATCAATATCAGTTAGTCATATAAAAAATAAATTACCCAACTCATTACATTTACAGGAGTGTTTCTTGTACTTGCAACCCATGCGTATGTTACGTCTGGTACAAAGATATGTATTTGCACTGTGGACTTGAATCCGGTATGCGGTAGCGATGGACGAACCTATAACAACATGTGTTTACTGCAATGCCAACAGAGATCAGATCAAAATCTTAAATTAGACAAACATGGACATTGCCAAAGTGTATCCCAAGGGGAAAAGGACAACACAGATTGTATATGCTCTTCGGAATACGAGCCCGTCTGCGCCAGCGATGGACGGACATACCAAAACTTATGTTTCATGCGATGCAAAGGTAAAAACATCGTAGCTGTCCACAATGGTGAATGTAGACAGAAGAGAAAATGTACTTGCACTCTCGAATATGTACCAGTTTGTGGTACCGATGGCAAGACATATAGTAATCAGTGTGAACTGGATTGCCAACAAAACGTTAGGCTTGCATATAGAGGTGTGTGCAGAAATAAACGCGAGATGGATAAAGAATCTCTGTGTATCTGCACTTTGGAGAGTAAGCCTGTCTGTGGCAATAATGGTGTAACATACAGTAACCTGTGCTCATTAAAATGCGAAAAAGGCAAGGTAAAATTAGCATATCCAGGTGAATGTAGGACAAAACGCGAGATTAATCATACACTGAAACGTTCTTCGTGCTTCTGTGGCCGCAATATAGATGAAGTATGCGGGACAGATGGACAGACGTATCCAAACGATTGTCTTTTAATCTGTGCGAAACAAAAGAATAAGGATTTGGAAGTCGATCATGATGGCCCATGTGAAGAATCGTTAAAAATTAAAAATTTAACCAAAGGCTCAAAAGTAATATCGATGTAAGATGGATTTTTCGAGACTGCCACTATTTAACATTGCATTGCCATATTCATTTATCCGACAATGGACTGTGTATTTAATATTGAAATATTAAAAATACAATGTTTAGTAAATAAGATAAACTTTGTAAAAAAATATATTATCTTTAATAAGATTATGTTTGATTTACGAGAATAATATCTATAATATAAAACGAATCGCAAAACGTGTTGGTAAGTGCATAACTCAACGCCTGGACTAATTTTGTAATTTTGTTTTTTTTCATGTTCGTTAAAGTCCAAGGACCTTCGAATAATTGCAGGAAAACCCCCCTAAAAGCAGCCCTGTTTCCCATACAAACGTTTTCTAACTAAAATGTAGATTCAATTTGACCTTTATTGCTATTCAATAAAGTCCATAATAAATTACAAGTACTCACTGTTGTCTAAGTAATGTAGGTAGTTTCCTAACATCAAAGAGTCAATTTGCACTTTATTACCGTTGCGCAAAGTTCAAAGTCAATTGAATAATCACAAAATGTAAGAGCTATAGTTATTTAGTACTGCTTTAATTTCATTTCGAAAATCATTCGTAAAACCGAAATCTGCCACATCCAAATGTTTTTGACAGAACGAAGTCTGTCGGGTCTGCTAGTCACTAATATTAACCGCGTCATCACAAAATTGACTAAGTTTAAAGTATACACTTTTGATACTTGAAATCATATTGGTAGCTGGACAAAAAAAAATATGGGAATGAAAAAGTTTGCTTATGTACTAAAAATAACGTATGAACGACTTTAATTAATATATAATTATCGCATAAGGAAATAGCATTTGAAAAAAAGATTTTTTGTGAAAATTATGAAATATACATTATGCCTACTTGAATAAAGAATATTTTTATTTTGGTATTAATGTTGCGTGACTAATGAGTCGGGAGTCCAAAAAATTGTTTGTCTGCAAAAGTAAATTGCCTCTTAACATATTATATCATCTCTTACCATCAGACTTGATAATCAAGCGCTAACCTGTCAGCAATAAAAAAGTCGTTTTACGGACGGCTTTGCGAACATAGGTCCCGGGTTCGATCCCCGGTAGGCCGTGGCTAGTTACCACACCGCCAGCAAAAGTTTTCGTGATAACATCATAAGAACGAATTGATGAAAGTTGTTGTTGTTATAGTAAATAATGGGATTAGGCCGATCGCGCCTCTCTATCGCTTGTAATGCGCTCTCGCTTGCACGCTCGCCTCAGGTGGAACGTGAGAATGGGTCATACTTTTCATTTATTGCTGACAGGTTGACTGTGATCACACTTAATGGTAAATCATGATATAGTCTAAGATGCACGTTAATCTGTAAAGAGCCAATTCACCTGTTCTTGTTTTTACAATGCAACGTATTGAAAAACAAATCTGTTTGCATGGTGGTACGTCTTTGCTGGTAGGGTGGTAACTAGCCACGGCCGAAGCCAGGCCAGGCTAAGACAAATTAGAAAATACAATTTCCTAATGCCAGGGATCGAACTATGAACATATCGGTTTCTTTGTTGACATAAAAAAGCAATATAACAAAAGTTTCCATATGATCGAGGACTACGCGTGTAAAACTGTTATTAACAGCTATTATATAAATGAATTTACATAGTCACTTATTATTTGTTTCAGAACATGGGTCTCACTCAAGGAAATGATACAACGGAGGCTTATGAGGTATACTTTTAAATCAAAATGATTATATTAAAACGTATGTAAGCGCTATCTATTTCATCGACAGTAAACTACAACTTGAAGAAAAATATATGGAAGTTACGTTCCATAGTGATACCAGAAACTTGGTCTAGATAGCGTTATGTGATTATATTCTAACTGTTTATAACAAAAAGATACTTTACTATCAGTTTACACTCTATATATTTTTTATTCAAATTTTACATTGTCAATAAAACCTATTTTATTCACAAACTTAAGATTAAATACATTTTTTAAAGTTTTAGTAAATGACGCTTGATATTAAAGAGATTTTTCTTTATTAATTGTTTTTGAAGTGAAACTTCTTTAGGCGTATGAGGGTAAAATTTTTCCAGATGAAACGCGTCACGAAAATGTGCAGCGTTTTTATGCAAATTCATTTGAAGGTTTTAACAAATAACATGCGCCATTTTAATAACCCACTCGTCATTATTCTAAATTTTAAATTAAAAAACAAAATTTTATTAATAACTTTGAATATTGACAAAAAAAACACGAGAAATTTTCATTTACAATACGTCATTTGAGATATCAATAAATTATTTGTATTAATTTTCGTATTCTAAATAATATAAATTTCGTACTTATAATATTTTAATGACAATTAAATTAATTAAATTTCTAAATTATCTTCCTATTTCTCGCCCTTAAATCTCGGAAATAAAAAGTTTTAGATGTGTATAAATATAAACAAGACTTAAAAATTACTTTGTCAAAGAAGTATCACTTCTGACATGTGTACTTTGTGCACACGCAGTTTTAGTTTTTTAAATTCCAATTTTAATAAGTTATTGAAACGTAAAAGGTTTTAAGGTTTCTATCTTTATAATAGGCTCAAGGAGTTCGTACGTAGAAGTTCGATGGCGAAGGAATAGCCTTAATTTTTTTCTGTATCACTTATTTCTTTAGGATTGGTTGTGATATTCTCACATGATTATAAAACATGACTGATAATGTTAACTACTATTTCGAAATTTAGAGGAATATATACATAAACAGGTACTACTCGATATTTACTTCATTTGTTTTAACGTTGAAGGGTAACAACAACTTTGCAATTTTATAACTATAGATAATTACGCTTAATTTGATAAAAATCGGGGTGGTTAGTTGTATAGAAACATTACGAACTGAAATGCCTTAATGTAGTAAAAAAATCTGTTACAGGTTCAAACATCTGAAGAACTTGGGCGCTATCTTGTTGCAGCTTGGGACCTTAATCCTGGAGATTTAGTCCTAACTGAATTGCCCCTCGTCTTTGGACCGAAAGCTATGCCAGATCCAGAATCTTCCATGCCCTGTGTGGGATGCTACAAACCAGTTTTTACTGACATGGGTGAAAGATGCTCTAGGTAACCAATTTATTTATATAATAAACTAAAAGTATAAACGGTCATTGGTCTAATGGTTAGCATGTTCGATTACAGACGTGAGGTCCTGGGTTCGAGTCCCGGGTCGGGCATATTCAAAAATGGATATTGAGTTTTCTATTAAGATTTTCTCAATATTTGCCCGAAGTTGGGAAGTTGGCGGTGTGATCCACCCCTGTGCCTCGGAGAGCACGTTAAGCCGTCGGTCCTGCGCCCGATCTCTCTCCGGTTGTGTTGGAATACCGTCACATCGGACAATGAAAGTGAATGAATAGAGAGTGCACTTGTGTACTATACTTGCCAAACCGCAGTGAAGCAGCGAGGTGGGTCTATGCTCTAAAAACCCGCTCTCATATGAGTGAGGAGGCCTGTGCCCAGCAGTGGGACGTTAAATGGGCTGCTACTTACTTACTTACTTAAACGGTCATGAGACATATACATTTAGCTATTAAAACACGACCTCTCCGGCCCTAAGTGTCAAAAAATATTTCCACGTTATCCGAACGGGGGTACAAAATGACCCTAGTTCATTTGATCACTTCTATGACGCGTTTGAGCGACTTATGTGGCCTTACAATTCTGCGAAAATGAAAACAGTATCGTATATTTGTCTCTGTCTTTCGTTATTGTGGTACCGCATTTGTTTGAGTGAGAGAAATAACACTTGTCAACTGTTAGGATATGAGGGTAAAATTTTAACGGATGAAACGTGTGATTAGTGTCACGAAGATGTGCAGCGTTTTATATGCTAATTCGTTTGAAGGTTAGGTAGTGTCAATATTGACGAATAAAATGTGGCATTTCAATTTTCCACACGTCATTTAATAATCTATTATTCTAAACTTTAAATTCTAAAATATTTACAAGCCGTCACTTTTTTATTTACAATTACGAAATGACAATTAAATTCAATAAATTCCTAACATATCTTCCATTTTCCCCACATCCAAGTCTCGGAAATGGAAATTTTTAGATTCGTATAAATATAAACAAGACTTAAAAATTTGTAGAAATATGTAATTTGTACGCACGCACTTTTAATTTGTTATCAAAACCAAAGGGGAATAGGTTTCTTTATAATGGTTATAAAAAATATGTTGAAACTTTTAATGCTCAAATTATTAAATTAAAGCTTACACATGGGAGATTTCAAATCCCCCAATTTAGACCGTGACGTGGCAGGGAAGAGGAGGCCACCGTCCATGTAGCGGGGGCGGGAATAGAGTGAATAGACTGTATGGGCGGTTAGAAGTAAGAAAGAAGAAGAATTTAGTTAGGTGTCCGCGTAAGGGGTGATATTGATGAAGGGGGAAAGGAATCGCGTGGACGTTCCTGGAGTATCAGGCTCTTCTACTCCTTCCCGAAGTAAGGTCGTGCACGGGTGTGGTTGCGGCGGCGAAAAGCACTATCACAACACTACACGGCCAGCAGCTCACTTCTCCGATAGTTCATGCGGTTATATCTTCGAAATGAAGATATAAGCGGAATTCTTTGCGGTAGGCGAAAATAAGACTTGTCGCGGCGGATGCGTAAGCGAGTATATTGCATCCGAAAGAAAAGTTAGGCTACTTTAGGGGTATATGGCCTCTTAACAGATTAGCGCGCTTCCATCTTAGACTGTATCATCACTTACCATCAGGTGAGATCACAGTCAAGCGCTAATCTGTCAGCAATAAAAAAAAACTTGGGAAAAGATGTCTTTACGCGGCACCATCAAAATTTAATACCAAAGTACCGCCAAAAGTGGCGTCACCAAACCGGCTGGGTTGAAAAATATATGATTAATACAAAAAAGTAAAGTAATACATAATTTATCTATTGTCTTACAAAATGAGGATTTTTTGATGCCTTTGTACTTTAGGGGTCGTTCGAATGTTAGTGTATAGGTTATTTAAGTATATGATATATTTATGAGACTTTGTGTTCTTTACAGATGTGGCTGGCCTGTGTGCTCTGGAAACTGTCCAGGATTGAAAGACCCCCGTCATCACGGTATTGAATGCGACATCCTGAGCGCACGGCCAGAATGCGTTCTAGATAATATGGCTGAGTACTACAGGTAATTAATTTACTATAGAAATAATCTATACAAATAAAATAGAAAAATGATGTCTACTTATGCCCTTTTTAGACTTTGAAACTACACAACCGATGTGGCCCAAACCGTTCACGAAGACAGTAATGCAAATATGATTTTCCACGACTAATTCAGTAATATCACTATATTTGGAAGTAGTGTAATCCAAAGTATTGTTAATTTTACAAATCATGTAGGCTCTCTAATTAGTACATCTCCTAGTAAGACTTACCTGAAGCTATGCTTTTATATTAGTATCCTCTGACGCAGTCAGAGCTTGCTCTTAAATTTAAATTTAATTAGTTATAGCATTTTATACGCTATTAATAATACGTTTATTTATTAAATTTCATCAAAATACATCATTATTATGATTTGTTTTTGTTATATTTGCTATCATTTGGAAATATTTTAAGAGTATTTGTCTAGTAATTTCCGTATTCAATAGGATTTTCATATTTTCTACTTTTATATCTTCATTTATTTCTAACTCAACGTCCTTCCGTTTTAGAAGAAATCTTTGGTATTCTATTCTATTATTAGGTATATATCTAGTTAATCGCTATTTATTAATTTTAAATATACTAATAATTATTCTATTACTTTTAGTTTGGTCTTTTATTTAAACTATCATTTATTTTTAATTTTAATAGTTCTTTGAACTGTTGACTCGCAGTTTTTATTTAACTATAAATTATATTATTTCAAAAATGGCTATGAAATTTAAGGAAGGCAAAGATACAAAAATAAAATTGATCTATTCTTCAAATTGCTGTATCGTTATCGGTTCTTGACACTTGTGCAAATTTTCAAATTAATCCGATGTTATAAAATGTTCAAAAATCGAGTTCAAATATCTCGTTTCATATACACATACAGACGAAATTAATATAAGCGTATTAAAATACATTCCTGTTTCTTACAGACATGATGCACTGCTACCATTACGTTGTGCTCTCCTTCAAAATACTAATCCTGAAAAGTGGCGGCAACTCTTGGAATTTCAGTCACACATGGAATATAGGACTCCGGGGTCAGACCTTTATGAGTAAGCACTTACTCAATCTCTTTAGAAAACCCTAGCTGCTGGTTCTGGAAAATTCGAATTCAAAAATAAAGTTTTAATACCAACGGTGTGACGTGCTTCAGTGGTCTTAAAATCACTAAGATCTTCGTTATTTTTTTCTATATTTACAATATATACCATAGAAAACATTTACGATGAATTTGGTGAAAATTGAAGTACCTTGGTTTATCTTAATTAGTATCCAGTATTTATTTCTTTTATTTAAGTTGTAAAGAGAACGTTTTGGTGTAAAAGACATCTTCCAGTAACTAAAATTGAGAAAGGTGTGCTTAGATATGATGAAAGGTTTAATGAGAATGAAAGAAGCGAAGGAGATATGCAATGATCGTGGAAAGTGGAAGGATGTGGTCTCTGTCTGCCCTATGAGAATGAGGCTTGATGCTATGTATGTATGTAAGTACTTTTGAATCGTCATTAGTATTTCCGTTTATAAAAAATCTCATAGCGATTTAAAGAGCTTAATCCACTGACAAACAATTGGCAAGAAACTTAAAAATATTAAAATAATTCTTTTTTTATATTTCAGTGAAGCAGACGAATTTATTGTAGAATACCTTATTAATAGTTTCATTAGCAAACTTGAAGCTTGTGAAAAAAATAAGTATTTCAAAGAAATCTCTAAAGAATTATTACACAGGATATGTGGGATAATTGATACTAACGCATTGGAAATTAGGCTCCCGGATGGTTCAGAGCTTAACGCTTTATATGCTACTACTTGTTTTTTGGAACACAGCTGTATACCAAACACAAAACATATTTTCAGTCTCTGTACAAAAGATAAAAGCGATTTATATAGAATAAAACTGAAAGTCGTAACTCCAATCATGAAAGGAAATCATATAGCAACAATGTACAGCCACGCTTTATGGGGAACGCAAGCAAGAAGACAACACCTTAAAGATACGAAATACTTCTCTTGCAAATGTGAAAGATGTTGCGATCCAACTGAGTTAGGGACATATTTAAGCGCTATGAAATGCTTTGGAGATGAGCAAGGCCCTTGTGATGGGATTCATCTTCCTGAAGATCCTTTGGATGAAGAAACAGATTGGGCTTGCAACAAATGTACAGTGAAAGTAAATAACTCTCAAATAAATATGCTCATATTTCAAATGGGTGAAGAGGTTGAAAACGTTCAAATGATGGTTGGATCTGTTAGTATGTTAGAAAATCTACTTTGCAGATTATCAACGTTCTTACACCCAAACCATTATCACTTATATTCTATAAAACATTCACTTATACAATTGTATGGGCGACAACCTAATTATATATCCGTGGAAATATTAGATAAGAAAATCAAAATATGCAAAGATTTAATAGTTACCACAACAACTTTAGATCCTGGTAATGCAAGATTAAGTTTATATAGTGCTATACTGTATCATGAATTGCACTCAGCATTGGTGTTGAAAACCAAAAAAGCTAATTGTAACGACTCTATAAAATTAAAAGATGAGATACAACCACTTATATATGAAGCTAAAGTAGCTATCGATAAAGCCTTAGAAACTTTAAAAGATGATATTGAGGAAACTTCAGGAAAAAAATTATACGAAGTCATTCAAGGTAGCAAAACTGACTTTGATAAATATTGCAAAGAAAAAACCATTAACATTTAAATCTATTTAATTTATAAATAATAGATAATAAATTAACACGGTTAACATCTACAACTATTGTGTAAAGTTTAATATCACAGTCATTAATTGTATCATAGGAGATTAATAAATAAACAATTATCGTAGTTTTATTTGGTATTCTAGGTAAAGCTCAAATATTTGCTATTTATGTTATAGTTAGCCGGCTCTTAAATACCAGCTTAATCCAGATCTCGTATTGTCGTCATTAACACTTGATATAATCCATTCAGTATACTTAGACACTCTCGTGTAGATCCCTGGCATTTTAGGTCTGGCACATCCACTGCCGGTTGAAACTACACCAATAACCATGGAATGACCTTTATCACCCTTGGTTAAAAGAGGACCACCACTATCAGCCTGGAAATTCACAAATTAATTCTGTTTTCATCTACATATTGTATATAGATTTTCGAATCTCATTGATTGATTGAGATGAAATCCGATACAATTTAACTGGTTTGGTGAAATGCACTTTTTAACCAAGTGAGCGTTAGGTATGAATTCTGTTGTCAACTAAGTTACAAAAACATCAAGTAGGTTTATACATTAAAGCGTTAGCTAGAAGTACATTACTATTCATTTATCATTTTTTTTATTGTTCATTGCGTTCCCACCAAATGATGATGTAATCTAAGATGAAATCGTGCTAAGGTTATATATGTCTCATGGTTTAATTAGAGATAGTGGAAGCCTCACACTAGTTTAGACTGAGACAAATTAGGAATCAAGCCTAGGTCTATTACCTGCGCTTTTACTCATCTATTAGATACAGTATAGCAATAGTTTTGTTTATTGATACAAACCCAGCAAGAGTCTCTTCCTCCATTTTCATGTCCCGCACACATTTGAGTTGAAATAATTCTTACTTTACTTCCCCGTGACTCGTACCAGCTATTACATTCTTTATTTTCTACTACTATCACATCAGTCTTTTGTAATATATTTGGACGGTCACCTATAATAAAATTAACTTTATTAAAATATCAAATATGAAAGTTCATTAATAAGAAATTAACTGGCTGTATCTGTTCTATAATAGTTTTAACAGTAACATCTATTCATAAAACACAAACAGTGTTTGTACCATATCCATCGTAGACTTTGAAACCATTGATTACATAGGCAATATTGATAAGTAGTTTTTATTGCTGACATGTAAGTGCTTGACTGAGGATAGGAGATGATACAGTATAAGATGGAAGTGTCATAATATGGCAATGATAATCAACGTCTTATAATTTCCACACAGCATCGTATCGGAACACAAATCTTTTGCTTAGCGCCACGTCATTGCTGGTAACAAGCAACTGCCGAAGCTTTCCACCAGTCCAGATTGAGACAAGTTAAAAAATGCAATTACATTAATTTGAACTGTCTGGAACTGGAACCTAGAGTATAGGCAACGGGTAGTGATAATTCCATGGGATAAGGAACTCTACAGGTGACAACAGGGGAAACGCTAGTATAAAATGAGAACCTACCAATCACTCTGTCTTCGTTAGTAAAACCCCATCCAGCAACTGTGGCGAGTATACCACTGTAATCAGATGCTAAAGGCTGAGGCAAACAAGCTGGTCTAAGCTCATTTGTCCATTGCAGTTGACGTATGGTTTTTAAAAGGGCAACGTCGTTGGTCTTCTTATTACATCTAGCAAATTAAATTAATCTATATCTTTACATAGTTTAAAATAAAGTCGCTTCCACTTTCTATTCAACAGATTTGAAAGCAGTTTTCACTAATAAATTGAGTAATTCAAGAGGAAGGTTTACATGTACAATATATACATAATATAGTACAGATGTGTAATGGGCTTTTCGAGCGCTTAAATCTATTAAACGTTGGCTAAACCTTACTAGATAGATCAAATTAATGTGCTACGGAATTGTATATACTAAAAAGATAGACAGAAAGGGCTGCGATGGTATAGATTTATCTCTAAAGGATAGCCCCAATAACAATGTTTATCTTTCACATATTACCAAAAATAGGTGTTGTTTAACAAGCCATTTTATACATGCTTTATCCAATTAAAAACATTACATACGTTGTATATTTCATCTAAATAATTACATCGAAATAATTGGCAAAGCTCATCAACGAAGACTTGCTTGAACTTCTGGATATCACACGGATAAAGAGAAGACTTAAAAGCACCCAACCTTTTGAGTTAGTGAAAGTGCAGTGACTTAATATAGTGTAGTGTGGTGCTTTTAAGCAAGAACTCAAGAACAGTGCGTGTCAATAGATATTATAGCAAACTGTGGATATAGTCGTAGTCTAGACCTCGATAATACAAGTACATATTAGGTAGATTACGTCAAAGTATTATTACTAACTAATTAACCTATAAAGCTAGATTGTAACTTCATATTATAAAGCAACTAAAGGTTGGTTATAATACACATATAATAAAATGTAGATCAAACGCGTTCGTGAGAAATAGCCTTTCAATAAAATAGGTACCTGTAATCAGGATGCGGCATGATTTTAGATAACTTTTCGTTTGGTTCGCTGACTGAAATATCTGTGTATCCTACTACCACGGATAGCTGCTTTGACTTGTAAAATTCATCAAAAACACTGAAAGAATCACCATGATATTGAAATGTCAAATTTAAGCAATTACATACACTTATTATTAACTAACTACCTACCTAACTAACTGCCTCATTAGTCTTGTGGTTAGCATGTTCGACTACAGACATGAGGTCCTGGGTTCGAGTCCCGGGTCGGGCCAGTTCGAAAATCAACATTGAATTTTCTATCAAGATTTTCTCAATATTTGCCCGAAGTTGGGAAGTTGGCGGTGTGATCCACCCCCGTGCCTCGGAGAGCACGTTAAGCCGTCGGTCCAGCGGCTGATCACTGTCCGGTCATCTCGGATTCCCGTCACATTTGACCATGAGTGTGAAGGAATAGAGAGTGCACTTGTGTGCTATGCCTGCCAATCCGCAGTGGAGCAGCGATATGGGTCTATGCTCTAAAAACCCTCTCTCATATGAGTGAGGAGGCCCGTGCCCAGCAATGGGACGTTAATGGGCTGCTATTTACTTATTATTAACTAATCTTGTGTTTGTAAGGGGAAATTAATGTACAGATCATCTATTATGATGTGATTTTCAACGGCCTGAAGTATTGTAATGTAGTATCAGAACTGCTAGTAAATAACCTGTTCTAGCTTTCTGGTCTTACAGTTCTGGACTCAACATATGAAACGGAGCACCATAATATTGTTAATTCATGGCTGTATCCTATGAAACATTACTACTTCCACGGTTAAGTGAAACTATGGATGCCTTCGGAGATTAGGAGTGACGCAAGTGACGCCGCGGGGAACAGTTAATATAAGATAAAGTAAAAAGGACAAAGACTTTCATTAAACAAGCTTTTCACAGTTAAAGTTTCTCAAATGTAACTTACATTAGTCTGGAGCACTAAAACTTTGTCCATAAAACTGAATCTGTTAGGCATTACGATACGAAAAAACTTAGTTAGGCAGTTCCAATAATTTATGGCATAAAATAATTGCTCTTATATTCTTACAAATATAAAGTCAATGTACTTCTTAAACTCGTTACATAGAAAGCTTTTAAGTGAGCTTTGATGACTCTGTATAATATAGTATTAAATAAATTTAATAAGATTCATCCGTTATAAGTAAAAACAGTACTTTAACGAGAGGGTAATAGGACTTAAGTGAGCTTAAGAATACAATAACAATTTATGGACATAAATAAAAGAAAATTTTTAAAAAATATTTGAGTTTTATTTTCTTATGTAGCATATACGAATATAACAATGGCAAAAGACGATATCATACCTAGAAATTAATTCTTAGTTAAATGGTTAGGTAAAATGCCATATTCAAACCGTTTATACCGTTATTATTGTAAGGCGCGTTGCGCATGTGTATTTTATGGTTAATGAATGAGTCTAAGCTGTCACCCTCGGCTGTGTGACGCCACTTCTATAAATGTGAGTTTTAGGTGACAGTTAAAGCATTGTACGCATATTTTAATTCATTATTTAATATAACATTACGAGTAAAAGTAATTAAAATGTGCCATCAGAAGCAAATGGATGGGTGCCCATAAGGCTGGCGGCGTTACCTCTTTGGACAGCGATACTTATACGCTGTCCGAAGTACCACCTGATGAGATTTCTTTCAAAAAGCTTTTAGCCTCAGGACCCCACGGTCCCAATGTCTCCATGCCAAAAGGCATTTATTGTTTACTTATATGTATATCGCAAGCAAGACAAGTAGTGGGGTATTTTTTGATACATTTAAAAGCTGATATTATGAATTATCACTAAATGTGTTAAATAACTTGGTTTACTTTAAATAAATCTAGAAATTTTGGTAAAGTATGGTCGTGTCAAATGCAATAATACTTGTTTAAATTATGAATTTTTACAGTTTTAATAAGAGTAACTTGTTGTAGTAACTTGTTGTATGTACATAAAAACATTGACTCTTTTAATAAAAAGAGTGAATGTACATCATATAACTTACGAAACCAAAACAAACTTGTTATAAATTCTAGTAGGCTGCATAAGATTAACAACTCATTTAAGGGTAACTGTATACGTTTCTATAATAAACTCCCACAAGACGTTCTAAAGATGTCAATTAATAAATTCAAAGTCTTTGTTAAAAGAAAGTTGATAGAAAAATCGTATTATAAGTTGCAAGATTACCTAGACGATAGAAACGCTTGGGAGTGAACAAATTGCTCTAATTTTAATTAAAATATAGTAAACTAATTTGTTATTGTAATGATGATGGTAAAAAAAAAAACCCGACTGAGTTTGTTGTGGGTTCTTCTCGGATCAGGGCGCGAAGGAACCCTCGTAACTTTAGATTTTAAGCCGATCTTGAGTACCGTCATCAGATGTATATTAGAATCAGAGTGTGGAAAAAAAATATAATTTGACGATTCAAAAGTGCTGTAATATGCCTACTTGAATAAAGATATTTTTGATTTTGATTTTGATTTAAAGTATATATAAGCGATTTACCAATGACTTCATTATATAATATCCCAGGCTATAGCTCCGATTGACTTTAAGTGTGACATTGTTACGTCCGTCGCATCGTAGACGCTCATTTAGAACGGGTTTTCTTATATTCCCAGATTGGGATATATAAGCGCAAAAAACAATTAACGATGTTATGGTTAACCGTAGATACATGATCTATATTTCCATGAGATCGGCAACTACTCGGGTAGCATTTTTGGCAAGAGGTAGTAATACAAGCTAGTAACAAAAATTATAATTTATCTTTCGTATTATTAACCTCGCTTTGATGAAGTTTCCTCTTCTGCGGTCTTACTTACCAGGTTGTTTAATTTAGTAAATAAATCGTTTTACCTGCATACACAATGTCCAGCAGTTAAAAGCCAACGATCATTAATTATTGTAGCTCCACATTGGTGTGAACCTTGTCGCCATATACTGGCAGCCCAGGGAAATTCGGCTGGTAAACTATCACTACCGCCAACAATTTTCGCACTACGGCTCATCACTAAGCCGCATTCTACATCTGCCACTAAAATATCAAATATATTATTTGAATTGATACTCAATACCATAATAATTCATTCATAAAAGAAAAATTGTTGCAAGTTTATTTTAAACCGAGAAATCTTTTAGTATGAGTTCTGGGCTCTTAGACAACGTAAGTTTCGATGATTGCTCAAGCTTAAAAACGTATGGGAATGACGTTTAGTTTTTTGATATGAGAGATTTATTTGAGATTGATATTGCACGTGGTACCTTTGTAAAAATTAAAAAGGTACGCTGCAATCGTAGTATTACACTTTCTGTGCATACTCAACTACTCCAATGCTACGTCTGGGCAATTATTTTATGTGAACGTGAAGCGTGGACAATTAAAGAAGATTTTGGGAAGTGGATTGATGCTTTTGAGATGTGGACTTTTCGGTGAGTGTTATCCATTAGCTGGATGGACAAGGTGTCAAATGTGGGAGTTCTGCGGCGGATGAAACAAAAACCGAAACTTTTGCAAACTTTCAAGATGAGAAAAGTAGAATATCTAGGGCACGTGCATAGACACGAAAGATACCAAAGATGGCAAAAGAAGTGTTAGCCCCAAAAAGAAATCCTGGCTAAGGAACATCCGTAAGTAGACATTCATAAGATAAACGCAGAAATTTTCCTCCTCGCGAAAGATAGAGAAGGATACGCGAAGCTGATTTCCAAACTTCGCTAAAGTCTAAGGGCCCTGATGTCAACTAAATTGCGCAGATCAGTTATTAACATCATAAGAGTAAAGATTTTGTTGCCTAAATCTCAGAAAATACTGGTTCAAATTAAAAAAATCTTTATTATTTAACGAGGAACGTTATATAGCCGATAGGAACTGAGCATAAGAAAGTTGCAAATGTGGAGAAATTTTGCGCCTGATCTCTCTCCGGTCGTGTCGGATTGCCGTCACATCGGACTTTGAGAGGAATAGGAGTGCACTTGTTTTAATACATACACTCGTATACTTTGCCTGCCAAAACACAGTAGAGGAGCCTGGTAGGTATACGCTCTAAGGACCCTTTCTACTATGAGTGAGGAGGCCTGTGCCAAGCATTGGTACTATAAACGATTGCTACTTACCTTTTTTATACATACTCCATACGTGTGCATGTGACCTAACCCTTTCTAAAGGGCTGACTAGATTATGATGAATTTATTATGTTCACAGGTGTAATGAAGAATAGATTAAGTAGACAGATATGTTTACGAGATCTGGAATTACGGGGATGCTATCGCCGAGAATAGCTAGTAACATTGATTCAGGACTAAATATCAAGATATGACTGCCTCATTCGACTACAGACATAAGGTCCTGAGTTCGAGTTCCTTGTCGGGCCAATTCGAAATCGATATTGAGTTTTCTATTAAGATTTTCTCAATATTTGCCCGAAGTTGGGAAAAAATTTGGCGGTGTAATCTACCCTCATGTCTCGGAGAGCACTTTAAGCCGTAGGTCCTGCGCCTGATATCTCGCCGGCCGTGTCGGATTGCCGTCACGTCGAACTATGAGAGTGAAGGAATAGAAAGTACACTTGTTTGCTATGCCTGCCAATCTACAGTGGAGTAGCGTGGTGAGTCTATGCTCTAAATATCCCCTCTCTTATGAGTGAAGAGGCCTGTGCCCAGCAGTGGGACGTTAATGCTGCTACTTACCTTACCTTTTATCAAGATGTATTTATTGTTCGTTGTAAATTGAGTTCCAGTCTAATATAGAGTAAACTTTGTCTGTAATTTCAAGTTTGTAGTTAACAAATAAAGCCTAGTAAGAAGATTCACTCAGCGATCAATGGAGAGGGCTATGATCGGGGTTGCTCTACGTGATCAAATCAGAAATGAGGAGATCCGTAGGAGAACTAAAGTCACCGACGTAGCCTACCGAATTGCAAAGCTGAAGCGGCAATGGGCAGGGCACATAGTTCGCAGAACCGATGGGCGCTGGGGCCCGAAGGTGCTAGAATGACGGCCTCGCACCGGAAAACGCAGCGTCCGCAGACCCCGCACCAGGTGGACCGATGACATCAGGCGGGTCGCCGGCAGACGCTGATTACAGGCGGCGCAAGATCGGGCCCAGTAGAATTCATTAGGAGATACCTTTATCCAGTTATCCAGCAGTGGACGTCCTTTGGTTGAGACGACGACGACGACGACGACGAGTTAACAAATCATTAGGAAATGCCCGGTAGGCTACGCATTGCAAGAGGTTAATGAATTGCCTGCTTTTGGAGATTAATGCTACTATACTAGCGTACAGGAACACGGAAGTGTCAAAATTACTATGAGGGATTATAAAATAAGGATTATAAATATATTGAGTATTTATAGAATAATATTCAATACTTCATGCAATAATGTATATCTTATAGTAATTAGAAGGGATAAATATTTTTGAATACAAATTAAAATAACGTATTTGAAATTATATTTTTTTTGCTACTCCTTATAACACCTAGCTATCTGCCAATCCCCTCAAAATCGATCCAGGCTTAGAGACAACTTTTTTATCCATATTGCATATACCCTCATATGTATTTTATTGAAAAGTTTTTAATTTTGAATTTACAAGCCAAAGATTGAAAATTTTAACACGATATATATTTAATGGGGTTATGCCTGAAAATCAGCTCTACAGTCTCCCGACTGCAGCATCAAAGCTGAGGCAACGCCCTTTTCAGCCAATATGTATGTAGGATATAGATAATTTTATTTTGTTTTGTTTTTTTTTACATTCCATGTATATTTAAGCTACTTTCTTTTTTTTTCTATTGGCTGAATAAATGATTTATTTATTTATTTAATGTTTGAAACTATACAGATTGGTTGTTGGTTTATTTCCATATTTAATATATATTTAAAGGAATAATGGAAATATGAGTGGTCACGTCGTAACTCTATCGGGACAGGGTGACAGTAGGAATTGAAAAAAAAATTGTTAAATTTCATAACTTACAATTGACATAGCACAATCCAATATCCACTTGAAACACTATCAAAACCAGCACAGCAATACGACACATACTGACGACAGTTAATTTTTATCTGTGAAGTACACTTCACGGAATGTGTTTATAAATGCTTATTGTTTCCTTATAGTGTACTGGGTCTAGGATACGGTGATAAGGTGAGAAGTGCACTCGTGGCAAAGAGTGCACATGCTTTAAGATCAGATTTCATACCGTAAATATTTAAAGGACTATATGATTTGTACTCAAACCGCTCCTTCGTTCGTTTGAAGGTCTTACCCCTATAGCTTCGTGTGACTGGTGCTTTTGTAATCGATGTTTATGTTGTCGATATTTTACCAAATATAAAACAAATCGTTATGTGATCTTAAGACCATACGATAAGTAAAAACTTTACCAAAGCTAGGTTAATAGTACGAAACGCAATTATAAATTTAAATGATAAGCTTTTGTAAGAAATCGCTATGACATTGTTATCAAAACATCGTAAGTGAAAATTAAAAAGAAAAACTGAAATTTAAATTCAAAATAATTTGATTTTTCTATATGAATTTAGTGCAATCTTTGATAATTGCGCCCTGTGGGAGGTAAACGACGTTGGGGAGGCGGGAAGTGGGACGAGTGACGCTGCGAAGAACTAGTTTAACAATAAAGCGATTAGCTTAAGTAGTTTTTTAATCATTAAAGTAGGTTAAATACAATCTTATGATAAAAATCTTTTTTTTATTTCAAATCTATATACTAATACGTAAATTTTGTATCACTTTTTATGAAAATTGCATGGACTGAGTAGTCTGAAATTTCCTACACTTTTATTTAAAAACAGCTGATGGATCAACGCACTAGTTAACGAACTGATCAAGAACGCCCGGGCGCTTATACACGTACACCGGCGCCGGCTGTGTGCGTTTGTTGACCCGAGCGTCTGCTGATTTTTGATTTTGTGTTTCATTGCTGGTAAGTTATAAGTATCATTTAGCTGTACTAATATGAGGGAGCGTAACTAATGCTAATAAACATTTAAAAAAATGTTTTTTTTTATCAAGATCGTTTTTTTTCCTTGTCTTCCAATGTCTCTGTTTTCGGAAACGGTCTCCTAATACCTGTTACAGAGAAGAAGTGCAGATTGCTTATATATTTTCCAATATAATAATGACCTATACGTATACATAAAAAATAAATTAAATCTATAAAACCACATTTCTCACAGAATCGTGTATTTGACAAAGACATATATACTCATTTGTTTATATTTAAAATTTGTGTCATTAGAAATATGAAAAAGACATTTAAATTTTGAGAGATTTCGAGAGAGAATAAATTTTTTCGGATGAAACGCGTTACGAAGGGGTGCAGTGTTTTCTATGCTAATTAGTTTGAAGGTTACGTAGTACTAATATTTACTCCACGCCACTCATTATTTAATAATTTATTAACTATTTTTCTTAAAATATAAAATATAAATATTTCATTATATCTCTTTTCTCAATTTTAAATTCCAAAATAAAATTTAATAAATAATTTCTAGTATTGACAAAAATTACGTGGCAGTTTTATTTACAATTCGTCATTTGGGATTTCAATAAATTATTTGTATTATTTTTCGATACTTTTAATATTTTATTGGCAATTAAATCCATTAAATTCCTAACATATCGACCATTTTCCCTCCCTCTATGATTCGGAAATCTGAAGTTTTAGATTTGTATAAATATAAATAAGACATACAAATTAGTTTGCTAAAGAAGTTTTACTTCTGACATGTGTACTTGTTTTACGCACTTTTTTTGTTGGAAAAAATAAGGAGATTAACAGGATTGTCTTGCCGAAATCAGTGATTATAAAAGTATAGTCTCTCACAACGGAACATTAATAGTGTGCAAACTTTTAATTTAAATCAATTACGGCTGAATTTCGAACAACGGGCGACTACTAGTATAGTTAAATTATCGATAACATTTGTGTTTGATTTTGCAGCCCTATTAATATTTCATTGTCAGGTTCGGCGCAACCTCCGTTGATAAGCGTAGATAACGAGCGCGGAACCACCTGTCATTAACATCAATGAGTGAGCATTATCGAAATATTTCTAAGCAATGTCAACGGAAAGTAAACGACAATAGGCTGACCATAAATAACCATATTCATAAATGGATATCTAAAATGGCATACAAACATTGCTGTAATATTTTGTCGGCTTTTTAATTTTTTTTCATTAGTTGTTAAAAACCACTATTTATATTATGGTACCCTGTATTCTATTGTAAGTTAAGGTAAAAGTAAGTCCCACTGCTGGGCACAGGCCTCCTCTCTCATAGGAGAGAGGGTTGTTAGAGCATAGACCCACCTCGCTGCTCCACTGCGGATTGGCAGGCATAGTACACAAGTGCACTCTCTATTCCTTCACTCTCATAGTCCGATATGACGAGATCCGACACGGCCGGTGGGAGATCAGGCGCAGGATCGACGGTTTAACACGTGCTCTCCGAGACACGGGGGTGGATCACACTGCCAACTTCCCAACTTCGGTCAATTGAGAAAATCTTAATAGAAAACTCAATATTGATTTTTGAAATGGCCCGACCCGGGACTCGAACCCAGGACCTCACGTCTGTAGTCGAACATGCTTACCACTACACCAGTGAGTATGTTAAGGTATTTATGTATATATACAATGTGTTAGAAGACCGCTCCCAAAAACAAAGACAGATGATAGGAAAGAAAAAAATAGATCCTGATTTAAAACTTCATATTTTTAAAACCTATTTCTCGAAAATACATTACTATAAGAAAAATAACCAGCGCTGAAACACATCAAAACAGTTGACGTGTCGGCTCGGGTCAAGGACCTCCAGTTGCCTGCGCGCCCGCAGCTAGCAGCGGCCGCGGACGGATAGTATCAGGATCCATTGTTTTTCGACGCATCATTAAAAATGTCATTAGTATACTATCATCTGTCTTCATTTTCGGAAGCAGTCTCCAAACACCTTGAAGATAAGACATATTCTGATAGATTCTCCACAAATATATTTTTTTTTTATATAACTGTGTGTGATTTAGCAATAATCAATAACTAAATACAAAGTTAGAAGCCGTTTAGCTTTCCAGCCTCAGTTACAATTTAGCAGGTAAGTCAGGCTAAATAAGTTAGCAAAGTTAATCGCTGGCGGCTAATCTAGCTTAACTTAGTTAAATAGTTAATGGCCAAGCAATTTTTGATTTAAAAAAAACGATAGAAATTATTCCTATCTTTTAAAAATATGTAAAGATTTTATGAAATATATATAATCGGTAGCTAATCGGTAAAATAGAATTTAAAAAAGAATGGAAATGATGTTTTATATCGATATGTCACGTGTTAAAAAATAGTAAAAGTATGTCTAAATCAAGAAGTCAAGCGTGAAATCTTAACAAATACTAAGGTAAGTCAAGTATTAAGGTTCTCTGGAAGAAATCGATGATTAGTGATAAGACCGCCTTTTTTTACATTTGTTTTGTTATTACTTGTGCGTCTCTTATTCTATGTATTTTTGTCTTTGGTGTACAACAAAGAGTATGTAACAATAAATATAAAATAAAAAGTATTAATAGCGCAAAATTTTATCAACTTTTAGCCTAAAGTTAGTTTTCTTAATTTCTCCATAAAAATAATAATAATTGTAAGCCTTACGTAATTTCAATTAGTAAATTGAATAAATACTTTAGAATGTTATAATCTTTAAGTGAAATATATATTAATTATAAAGCCTTTTATTTCTTCATGGTTTTACAGAATATCAAATAATCAACTTATCCTAAATGTTAACGTTCATGTGTGTGTGTACGTCAGTGTGCAATGGTACGTAGGTGTGAGTATTTGTATATCCTGTGTGTGTATCATACCTGGGACACATAGTCCAGCTAGGTAGGTCCAATTTCGACAAAGAGGTTAACCGTCGAATCCAACTCGGTTGGACAGCGTTCGGGAAATTACGGCAGATCCTTGCCTCCAATATCCCTCAATGTCTAAAGACAAAGCTCTTCGAACAGTGCAAATTGCCAGTGATGACCTACGGCTCCGAAACGTGGTCGCTGACTACGGGCCTTATACGAAAACTTAGAGTCACTCAGCGTGCGATGGAGAGGGCTATACTCGGAGTTTCTCTACGCGATCAAATCAGAAATGAGGAGATCCGTAACAGAATAGAGTAGGAACAGGTAGAGGAATAAAAAACCTATTTTGTTTTCCACATTTCCATGTTGCTGTAATAAGGTAGGTTACACAATAAACCGTAAGNGACCCCCCACAAGGTGGACCGACGACATAAAGAGGGTCGCCGGTAGCCGCTGGAGCCAGGCGGCCCAAGATTGGGCCTTGTAGATATCATAACGTGAGACCTATGTCCAGCAGTGGACGTCCATCTGTGGAAGCGACGACGACGACGACGACGTGTGTGTACATACATACGCATGCGTGAGTGTGAGTGTATCATTACATGTGTACCAATTTGTGTGCGTGCGTTTATAATCTATACTTATTTATTTATCTATCCTTCTCTACTACTATTTATAAATAAATATATAGGAGAGTAACATTTATAGAGGTAGAGGAATAAAAAACCTATTTTGTTTTCCACATTTCCATGTTGCTGTAATAAGGTAGGTTACACAATAAACCGTAAGCTAATTACTGATTATGTCTGTTGTGACCTTTCTGGTTTGTTTTATTTATAATAATTATTTGTGTTGCAAATTGCAGTCATTATCTTGTGTATTTCAATATATTCATTCATAATTACAAGTTTGTACAAGAGGTAACCTTAGTTATTGTACCAAGGATTTTTGTTTATGAAAACGAAATTTTTATCAGATTTAAAAAAATATGTACTTGATTTAAGTAGGCTTACTTGCTCTGTTTTCTCGTCATACGTACTCTTTTAGTTTCAATACTTCACAGACTATTTAATTTTCAACTGATATTCTTAACGACTAATAAAATTAAACGAGATTATCAATAAAGAAAGTCTATTTTCAATTTTTTAATGGAAAATTGTAAATATATGTAATCCTAGATAAAATATCATATAATATCCCTTAAATACTCGTACAATAAAAGTAGTTTAGGCACTTTGGTCCTTACATTGGCGTATTTTTCACGAGATTAAAACCAAGGGACAGATTTGATCATTCAAAAGTTTGGTTTTACCAACGGTTTCCTTAAATATGTAGAATATGGTTACTGTAGCGCTGTAGACTAATATAATTAAGTAATGGTGGTGTATATTCCTTCTTTCATGACTGTTTGGCCTTGTTTTTGAATTCTAAAAATAGATTGTAAACAAAATTCGTTCTTCAAAGTCTCATTAAGAAACATTAGTATAATTTCAGTAATAATCTTTATCCGTTTAAGTTACGATCTCTTTTTATAACGCTAGGTCACAATGCAGTTTCATAAGTTACATGAAAACTTTAAGAAATATCTCACAATTTTCAGTTGTTCTGAAGAAATGTTGTTAAATTGTCGATATAAGATAAATAAAAATGATTTGGATCAATTATTCAAAGGTCAAAGTCGAAAAGAAATAATTATCTGTTTTATATAACGATTGGAAGGGGAAGACGAACGTTCCTGGACGAAATCCAGGACATTTTAAATAACGACCGGGTCAAGAGTACTCTAAACCGACGAACTTGTATGAAAGGTTTAATGAGAATGAAAGAAGCGAAGGAGATATGCAACGATCGTGGCAAGTGGAAGGATGTTGTCTCGGCCTACCCCTATAGGAATTAGGCGTGATGCTATGTATGTATGTATGTATAACGACGTGAGTAAAACATATTTACTGTAAGTCATTTTAAAACGAAATTATGGTTTTTATATGATTATATTTAGAAAAAATAATGCGACATTGGGTTTAAATCCCATATTTTAAGGACTTCTTACGTTGATAGATGATATTATTTATGTGTATTATATTACTTTTGGCTGCTCTACATATACATTTTGACCGGATACAGAGGCGGGCTTAACGAATTGTCGACGACCACCAATTGTCCAGTAAGCTGGAAACGCTGGAGCACCGTAGGGACGTTAGGTCTCTATGTGTTTTCTATCGTATCTATAACGGGGAATGTGCCGAACAGATGTTTGAGTTGGTACCGCCGTCACGATTTAATCAACAAACAACTCGAGGGAGAAATAAATTTCATCCGCACACCTTGACTGCATGGCCCTCAGCCACAGTACGTTTTCGTCAGTCATTCTTTCCACGGACATGATGCACAATGTGGAACGAACTCCCATCAACGATGTTCTCACTTGGCTATGATTTACAGGAATTCAAGAGGCGAATAAACCCCTATTTATTAGGTCGGCAACGCATCAGTGGTTCCTTTGGTGCTGCAGGTATCCATGGGCGGCGGTAATCACTTAACATCAGGTGACCCGCTAGTTTGTTTGCCGGCCAAGGCTATATAAAAAACTTATGATATAATTTTAATGTAGTCCCTTACCTTTGCCTCGATATGATGATCGGGGACTATTTATTGACGTAATACATACAAATAATTTTCGATATCCAATATTAAAGCGTAAAAGACTTACATAAAACAACAACTACCAATGTTGACTTTGTAACTTAGTTGACACAGATCATACTAAACGATCTTTCAATAATAAAAATAATAAATTTTGCGATATAAATTAATATCATAAATTGGAGCCAAACTCAGCAAAATGATCACCAAAATTATGATGACAATGGCCGAAATCTGTGACGGGTAGTTTTTAAATATGTATAAAAGATAAGATAGGGTTAGTGACAGCGTAATAACGTCCCACTATAAAGCACAGGCCTCCTCACTCATAAGAGAGAGAGAGTTTTAGAGCATAGACCCACCACACTGATCCATTTATAAATAATTCCCGGCATACGCTTCCTCACAATGTTTTCTTTCAACACTAGGTCATTATGGCTTTTGTATATATAATTAATTGTAAACAGTATTCAATTATTCATCTAATCATTCAAGAGTTATGAACTTATGGTCACCTTGCTAATAGGCTAGACACGTTTAGTCGGCCAAGTGCAGTAGTAACTAGGACGACGCATCTTGACCTAGTTTCGGACTCGAAATATTTTCAAGGTTCAGACTATTGGCTCGGTTTATCATATATCTGAAGTCACAGATTATCTTAAGTTAAATACTTATATCTACAATGTTATAACCCAGCTGAAGTCAGTTAGCATAAGTATACAATCAATATTTTTTTTTATTTATTTCACACACATATTATGACAATAAAAGTACACACATCTCCAACTGATAGTTTATACACATACATTGTTATATACAATGACGGACATGTTATTAAAAACTATATGTAATATTTGTATGTTTATTCATTTATGTTGGGTATGGCAGGAAAAAAACACAAAAGTAAAATAAATGCGGTAGAGATGAGAGCGTTGAGAAGTATGCGTGGATTAAAACTGAGTGACAGAGTAAGAAATGGTGTGATAAGAGAACGTTGTGGATAAAAGAAGATGTAGTGACCAAAATTGAGAAAGGTGTGCTTAGATGGTTTGGGCATGTAGAGAGAATGTATGAACGGAGACTGACAAAAAGGATTATGAGTCAAGAGTGAATGCGAAAGTTGGAAGGGGTAGACCAAGGCGAACGTTCCTGGACCAAATCCAGGACATTTTTATTAAGGGCCAAGTCAAGAGTACTCTGAACCGACGAACTTGTATGAAAGGTTTAATGAGAATGAAAGAAGCGAAGGAAATATGCAAGGATCGTGGCAAGTGGAAGGACGTTGTCTCTGCCTACCCCTATGGGAATGAGGCGTGATGCTATGTATGTATTCATTAATAAATACCACCTTACCTTTTCTCTCCTTACTTTGACTCCATCGCGTGGTCTACGTAACTTAAAGTACCTAATACTGAGTAATTAATTGTACATTTCATCATTTGATCTATACTAAAAAAGTAAAAGTAGTAGCTCAGGCTTCCTCACTCATAGGAGAGAGGGTTTTTAGAGCATAGATCCACCACGCTGCTCCACTGCGGATTGGCAGGCAAAGTACACTTGTGCACACTCTATTCCTTCACTCCTATAATCCGATGTGACGGGAATCCGACGTGACCAGAGAGAGATCAGGCGCAGGACCGACGGCTTAAAGTGCTCTCCTAGGCTCGGGGGTGGATCACACCGCCAACTTCCCAACTTCGGGCAAATATTGAGAAATTCTTAATAGAAAACTCAATATTGCTTTTTAAATAGGCCCGATCCGGGACTCCAACCCAGGACCTCATGTTTGTAGTCGAATATACTAACCACTAGACCATATTATCTATCTACGATACTAAATATGTATGGTAAAAGTACCAAGGGCAAAAATCATCTGATTATTGCTAGAACTTATTAATGAAAATCAATGCATTTATCTTAATAAAAAATATGTATACTGATATATAATAATAATAACTTATTTATTTAAAGGCAACATACCCTTACCCTACCTACCTACCCTATGACAAGCAAAAACATTATTAAATTTTACTATTATATTAAAAGAAATTATTATATTTTATTAAAATTTCCAGATAAAATATATAAATGTCCTCCACGAAACATATTGTATAAAATTTTGGCAAAACTCTTATTACGAATTGTTTCGTATTTCATAATGATACGGAAGTGTGAAGCGGAAAAGTTTGTTTTGTATGGTGGTGATAACTCCGAAACTAAGGTCGGGCGAAGGCCCCTGCTTGGAAGTCTGGACAGACCCGCATGTACGAATATAAAGGCAGCGCCACATTCCGCTACAGTTACAATATTACGTTCAACTTTTTTTTTCGCTGGGAAATACATTTACGTACGGAGTGTGATACATACTGTTTCCAGAATACCCACTAAAACCCAGCGGAGCCCTCTGCATCTGAAATAGGGGGCCAGAAGATTGCAAAAGCATTCGACTCCGATGGCACCCCAGATGCACTCTACAAAAGACTCATTCAAGTAAAGGATAGCAGGCGGGCGAACGCACACCTTCTGCTCTCTACCCTCCTATGATTAGGACGAGGAGAATTACGCGCGGCGTCGCGTTTCCTCCTCTGTCCCTCTTTTTGCAATGCGATGTCTCACAGAAAGAAGCAACCGCCCTCCATCCCGCTTCGCTGCCGATCATTATGTTTATGTTACGTTCAATAACGTTCAAATTGCTCCATACAATCATTTTTTAATATTACGTCGCTAGAAAATCGTCGTTGGGTCTGATCAAGTCTTTTTATTCAAAATTTTAAATAACAGAATAGACTGTCGAAATATTCTTGCTCATATTAACTTTTCTTTGCCACCGGTAACACGTTTCACTAACTTCAAACCATTCATTGTAAAATCATATAGAACTAATCTCGGTGCTCACAGAATTTTAGAAAGGATCTGCCAGGAATATAATACGCTCTTCGAAACTACTCGTGTTGACATCCTCTCCTCCTCCCTTCAGGATTACAAGAAATTATTGCATCAATTTAATAGTGCAAAAACCACATAATGTACCTATGCTTTCTATTCATGTTTTTAATTTCAAAATTTCGATGTAGACTTTTTAGATGTAGACATTAGTGGAATTTACTACTCTCATTTACATTGTTTACTTGTTTTATATTTGCAACTTGCAACCCCGCACATGTGCAATTAAAAACGCATGCTGCTCAAGGCCAAGGACAGGCAACTGTCATTGGATTTACACCATAAATATACTTATTTGTTATTCTTTTAAGCTCAGTATAGTGTTGTGTTGGTAAACTAAATAAATCTTTCGTATATCACACAAAAACCACTACATTTAAACCAATCTGTCTATATATGTGTTGTAACACTGGAGTTTAGTTTTACTAAGTTAATTAAAATACTAAAGTGCGAGCCGAAAAGCAGCTTCAAGCTGAGTTTTATGACTTTTTACAGAAATTTTCGATGTATTGTCGGGTTACTTGTTGTCCTATATTTTATACTAGCTGGACCCGCGACTTCGTCTGCGTGGAATGTTTTTTGGGTAGCAATTTCATTAATTTATGCATTTTGTTTTACAAATGAGAAACATGACCTCTATTCGGCAAAAGGAATATTACTACCAAATTTCGAGTCTCTATGCCTTAGGGTTCCAGAGATATCGTGATGAGTCAATAGTTAACACCCCCGCAACCTCCCTTGCGTGCGGAATTTTGCAAAATCCGTCCTTAGCTGACCTCTACTCGGCAAAAGGAATATTCCTACCAAATTTCAATTCTCTACGCCTTATGGTTCCAGAGATATCGTGATGAGTCAATAGATACCTGGATATCTCTAATATAAATATAGATTAAGTATTAGAAGACCGCTTCCGAAAACGACACCTTCGATGATCGGACAAAAAAAAATCGATCCTGATTAATTTAAAAAGAAAATCACCGGCGCCGGTCGTGAGCGCTCGTTGACCCGACCGTCAGCTAATTTTTGACTTTGTGTTTCATTGTTGGATTTTTTTTCCATCCATCAAAGGTGTGATTAGCAATACGTTATTATATTGATGTTATTTTTACTAAAAACTAAAATTATATTATATATTTACTGAAATGATATTGTTACTAAAAACGACTTCAAAATCTAAAGCAACATTAATCCCTTCACGTCCTGTTCTTAGAACTCAACAGTGTTTAATCGGTAATTTCCTTAAACAGTATATTATTAAATCCTAATGTGACTATATCCTAAAACAAGCACATTCCTTTTGTAATTAATGTGGGCCGTTTTAATCATCCACTGATTTATTGCTTAAGGAAATATAGTTTGCTTTTATTATCTCTTAGACTCTTCTAATTCTTTAGAAAATGAAATCGGAAAATAGCAATTACATTTTAATACACATTTTATACAAAGAACAACTAATAATAGCTAATATTATAATTCCATTTCCCTTATATTGTACATGTTTTACCCATTACGACATTTAATTTCTTACATATTTTTAAGTTGTGCCTAAAGCTTGGATTTGTACTTAACGCTACTTTACTCACTACTAGCAACCCGCTCCGGCTTTGCACGGGTTGCAGAGAACATCAATCATATTTTAATTTATCTTCATTCTTAGATATTTATTTAAATAATATATAATAGAGTATAATAATTTGCTCGAAAGGCTTAAGGTTGATACTTAAGTTGATAACGGTTAAAACTGTATTCTTCTGGATGATTTAAAAATTTAAGAAGATAGAAGAAAGCTCGAGAAGGTCGCAGGAGGCTTGAGTTCCTCCTAAAACTTAAGCCTTTCTAATTAATCACTCTATACTTTAGTCAAAACATGTAAATCTGTTCTGCAGTTTTTCAATATATCGCGAATACACAGACATACTTGTAAAGATTGGTATAAAGTAAATAACTGAAAATTTGTGATGCGGAGATCGTTTATATAATTAAGTTTTGCGAAACAGAAGACATCGCTTTTACAATTCGCCTTAGTTGAACTCATCCGGGATACCAGGGACGAATGTGAAAGTTGAACCCCTGGTGCCTCACTCTTGGGGAAATGGACAGGGCTTTAGTGGGTATTGCGAGGCCTCCTCCGTCATCGAGTCCCAGAATCCTTACCCATGGGTCGGGGGTTGTACCTAAAAGAATTTCCCAGGGAAAAAAAGGTATTACTTCTGCTGGTGTTTTAGGAACATTATAACCTTTAATTAGCGCTCGTCTCATGGAATGTCGAGTAAAAAAACACAAACAGGAAAAACTATGAATCAATATACAAAGCATACATCAACTATAACAGCTGTCACCTTACATAACGTATCGAATGCCAAAGGCTGCACCTGAGCTGCATAAATTACTATTACAGTGTCACGGCTAAGGACAAAGGATTTAGGACAATGTCGGATGCAGTGTGACCTACGAGTGCAGGTATGCAATTTGTTTAGATAAACAAACCTCAAGGCTTTAACAACACCTATTATATCCATTTATCTGACTAAAGCAATTCAATTCGAACCTTGTGAATATCAAAGTCGCGCATGACTACAACTAAATAAACTTGTCTTTCTTTACAAGCAGCTTGTAACAGTGAACATGTCAAATATTAAAAGGATATTGTTCTATGTAAGCATTTACGTAAGACAATTCAGATATTTTTTTTTCGCTGGAAAATAAAGCGAAATCCTTCCAATCGACAGTGTTTAACTCGCTGAAGTACCACTAAAACCCAGCGGATTCCTCCATATCCCTGGATGAGATCACTAGTGAGTATAATTTCTCATCACATTCTCTAGTGACCCGGATGACGCCAACTATAAGTATGTACGATTTACTGAGGGGAATGATGAGACACATTGCAACAGAACAACATGTAGTTTTATTGCAACTTTAAAGAATAAAGTTCTAATAGTTTAAATCATAATTAGACGTAAAAAAGAATAGACGTTATGAATATGTTGTCAGAGGTGTGGCACTTAATTTGTTGAGTTCGTATCTTGATAGAGACTACAAATCGTATACGTAAATGGCGTAGAGTCGTTGGGATCACCGATAAAAGTGGGTGTCCCACAAGGACCAATATTTGGCCCTTTTCTATTCTTAATATTCAAAAATTCAAAATTGTTTATTTCATTACACAAACTATATACATAGGCTGTGTTGAGGCCTCTTAGTAAGCACGATAGTATCTGTGTCAAGAGATCTCGTTCTTCCATAACTAGGATTACAAAATAAACAAAATGCTATATGTAAAAACTATTAAAACAAAAAACTAAAACTAAAGTGTACGTGTGTGGGTGTGTGTGTACGTTTCCACGAGAGAATGAGCTGATGATGAGCATGTATTTAATTTATTGTTAACGTGTTATTTACATTAGATAGGAAAAGAGATTCTGTCTCTGGGTAGCTTAGCGATTGAAGCCAAGCAACTAAGGGTTTTTTACAATCGTAAGATTTCAGACTCTAATTTTTAACTTTTTATTACATAGAAGCTATGCTTGTTAGATGTATTGACGGCTATATAACAAATATAAAAATGATTTAGCGTACAATGTAAAAGACAAATGTAATATAGTGCTATTTGCTGAGGACACGTCCTTGATATTCAAAATTCATAGAAATAAGGAAAATTTCGATGATGTCAATAGTACCCTGTCACTTGTCTCACATTGGTTTTCAGTTAATAATTTAATATTGAACTAGGCATAGATAAAGTATGCTGAATTCACTTTGCCAAATGCAAAAGAAATTTATACAAAAATTTAAATGAATGATAATCCTCTATAGAAAGTTAAATCTACAGTATTCTCAAATATAAATTCTAGTAGGCTGCATAAAATTAACAACTTATTTAAGGGTAACTTTATACGTTTCTATAATAAACTCCCACAAGACGTTTTAGAAATTTCAATTAATAAATTCAAAGTCTTTGTTAGAAGAAAGTTGATAGAAAAATCGTATTATAAGTTGCAAGAGTACTTACACGATAGAAACGCGTGGGAGTGAACGAACTGCTCTAATTTGAATTAAAATATATTAAAGTAATATGATATTGTAACGATGATGATAACAAAAAAAAAACAAAACACCCGACTGAGTTTGTTTTGGGCTCTTCTCGGATCAGGACTTTAGATTTTAAGTCGTTCTGGAGTATCATCATCAGACGTACATAAGAATTAGAGTGTAGAAAATAAAAGAAAAAAATAAATATTTGACGATTCAAAAGTGCTGTAATATGCCTACTTGAATAAAGATATTTTGATTTGATTTGATTTATAACATAAGACTCGGGGCTTCAGTGGATGCCCATATTAAGATTCTGGCGTGTAAACTTAGTTCCGCTGCATTTGCTGTTATAAAAATTAGACAAAACACTTTGAAACCGCCAAAATGGTTTATTTAGCATATTTTCATAGCATAACGTTGCTTTTGTTACCAGAGAAAACGTTTAACAACTATAATAATGGGACTTTTTATTAAAGTCAAAATAAAAATATTTGTATTCGTTAAATTTGAAACAATGTTACATTTTATTATTGTTATTATATGTCATTATGTGTACATATTTTTAGTATTCATTAAAGTAATTTAATTTAAAATATTATTTACAATAAATTTGTATATAAAAGAGATTAACAATTTATTTAAAAACAGATGACTAAAATACTTAAAAATAAACATTTTATTTCATTTATAAATTCTGTAATCATATACATTATGTTTATTACACACCATATCGTATGTTACTACAGCAAATCTTGTACCAGAAAAAAGTATTTTCTTTTAATATTTGTACATAATTACCTGAAAACCATAAAATAAACTTTAAAACAAATGACGACTCTAATCAATAAATATGGGGTAGTTGTATTTATTTAATTTTTAAGAGAAATTTCTCTGTTTTGAGAAACAACTTTTGGATTGCTACGTGTCTGTTTCTCAGTGTCAAATATAAACCATTCAAACGTTAAACTGCACGTTTTTTTATGGCTGGCAGTTTAGCGCTTGACTGCGCTCTCACCTGATGTTAAGTGATGATACAGTCTAAGATGGAAGCGAGCTAATCTGGTAAGAGGCGACACACTTTTAAAGGTTTCTACACAGCATCGTACCGGAACACAAATCTGTTTGTTATGGCGGTACGTTGCTGGTAGGGTGGTAACTAACCAGGGCTGAAGCCTCCCACCGGACCAGACTCGGACAAATTAGAAAATACAATTTTCCTAAATTCGTCCTAGCGGGAATCAAACCCGTGACGTCTGCTAGCAAGGCGAGTAATCGCACCACTGCGCCAGCGAGGCCTTCAGAAAGTACCTTGAAATGCAACTTACGCAAAAATTATATGTGTATTAACTAGCTAGCGAACCAATAAACTAAAATAAATAGCATAGCTAAAACATGCCGTCAAATTGTATAAAGTAGCATTTAACAGTAAATGTGAAATTGATTAAAATCGCGAACACAAAACCGTCGGCTACGTCAAAGGGTCTAAAAAATCAGTACCCATCTTGTAAAATTCGTTGTTGACATGCGAGAGATACAAAAACAAATTTTCTCAACGCCATATCCATCGAGGACGGATTCAAGAAGCAAATTAAATAGATTCACCAAAGGGAAATCAAAATGGTATTCGGATATATATATGTTGGAGAGTAAGAGAGAAGGACCATAAAGCATAGGGGCGTAGGGTTCTTCCCCGACATCGTCATTAGTAGCATCCATAATTCCATCTCCATACTGTGGGTTACTCCATACATGTTAGTGCAATCAAACACTTTATTAATTAACTCAGATTATGATGTTCAGTTACTTAATATCCCCGATATCATTTACACAAACTCATTAATAATCATAGCTAGGAACGCGACTGTTTCCGTCCAACCGTCACCCGAGAACTAGCGAGTCCACCGCCGGCTCACGACTCATGACTCTGTCCCACGCCGATAGATTGATGGCGCCAGCGTTCCACAGACTACTGCACTCCGACATATATGTTAATTTTAATTATATACTTTTATAAGAGATAAAAACACTTGACGCTTTATACATAAAGGCCTACGATATATTAAGATTTAAAAAATGATACAGTAGACTGGTGTAGTATCCATAAATTGGGTTAAAAACAGGAAATGTAAACTACTTAACATAGATAGAAGATAGACATAATATATGATTTCTGTTGTACACTAAAACATTAAACAAGTAATACAGAAAGAAATATAATAGAACAGTACCACTTATTAGCGATTTCTATCAGACAACCTAGAGAGATTATATGAGGTAAAAAGGGAAGTTGATGTCCAAATAAACACAGGTATAAATACTTCTACATAGACTCTTAATTACATTACAAGAAATTAAACGTAGAACGAATAGCTGTCGTCATTACGAACATGAAGAAAGAAAATAATTCTTTTTCCGATTTTTGACTGTATCCAATGGTTTAGCTTCCCTTATTGCCAGTACCACACCAGAGAAGTAAGGAAAGAAAAATTAAGTGCGTGCGTACAAAGTACACCTGTCAGAAGTGAAAATTCTTTGGCAAAGGAATTTTTAAGTCTTGTTCATATTTATACAAAGCTAAAACATTAGATTTCCGAAACCTAGAGGGAAAAGGGAATTTGTTGGAAATTTTATGAAATTAATTGTCATTAAAATATTAAAGGTGCCGAAAATTAACAGAAATAATTTATTGAAATCTCAAATGACGAAGTGTAAATAAAAATGCCACTATTTTTTGTTGAAATGATTCATTAAATTTTGTTTTTGAATTATAAATTTAGAAAATTTATTGAATATTATTATTTATTATTATATATTATTTATTATTTTATTAAAAATAATATATTAAATTATTAAGTGACGAGTGGCAAATTAAAATGCCACATATTATTTGTTAATATTAAAACTACCTAACCTTCAAACGAATTTGAAAGTAAAAAAGGTTTGTAAGCCACAAACGGATGATACTGTCATCATCATTTCTTTGTCCTTATCCCACTAGGTGGCGTCGGCACTGCATGTTTCCTTTCGCCGCTTCGCTCTATCCGCTGACATTTCTACATTCACACCCCCTTACGCACATATCCTCTTTCACACAGTTCATCCACACTCTCCCAGTCCGGCCGCTTACCATCATATTTAGGGCCTTCTTGCATACATGGCTATCCTCCTTTCTCATGACATGTCCATACCAGGATAGCCTTCCACTCTTTCCACATCTAAGGGATGCTTCTGTATCAGATCAATTTCGTCTTGAGTGATATATATATCATCAAAATTTATGTTGTAGAATATAGACTATACAAGTTCCACATATAAAATTGTTAGTGGCTTATTTTGCGTTTTTATAGCAAAAAGAGGTTTCATCGCTTCAACTGCTGGATATGTTTCACGTAATGATGTCCACAAGGTTGGATCCTGCGCCGACAGGCTCCAGCAGCTACCGGCGATCCTCTTTATATCCACCTTGTGGGGGGTCTGCATACACTGCGGGGTCGCCATTCCAGCACCTTCGGACCCCAACGATCATCGGTTGATCGGACTTTGTGCCCCCTGGTCCAGTCGTGAGGTTCGTCTGCGAAATCTCTTTCAGACATTCTTAGCTCTCCCTGCCTTGCCGTTACTGTAATTGCTGCTGTAAACGGTAAGACTGGTTTAGATTGACAATTCGATCCGATAAATAAGGTATTTACCTGAATTACCACCGGGAATATTTAGTATTCTAATAAAATTTAACAACTAACTCTTCGTATACGTTATACTTTAGAAATCTAGAATGTTAATGAACAAAAATTAATATTGTAGCTGTTTTGTAAACAAACTGGTATTTCTAGTTTGTGTACGAAACATAATGTATCTTATTTTTAATATAGCCCTTTTTTGAAAGTTATTTATTGTTTTAATGGACCTTGTATGTTAATATATAGATGTACTACTTAATGTAATATATTTTTTAGCCATAACTAATTGCTAGTGCCTTCCAAACTTTTATTTCGTTTCTGTTTCTATATGAGTAAAAGTTTTATTATAATGTACGGTTTTAGTCAAGATTTTTCAATAAATTAGATTTATATTTAAAAAGTATTTTTTCTTATATAAGTTAGCCTATAATTTAAATTTTATTGCAGCAAGGATGTTTCTATATTTCCATGGAATCAGAATATACACGTGTGACACCGCGGTAAACTGGTAGTAGTATAATAAGGTTGAATAAATTTGGAATCTGTCCCTGGTTTCCATACAAAATCCAAAATGCAACAGCTAAACTTTTTTGCGTTTCTCATTGACAACAAAAGCCGGCTATTTGGAATTTTAAATTAGTTTCATGTATATGTCAGATTCGGGACTCGCCTAAACAGGATGAAGATTCATCAATGTTATGGGTCCACAAACTTAAATAACAACCCGTCAAGCGGAAATCGTTTCTTATTACGTACATTCAAGCGCCAAAATAAAGTAAAGAAGAGTTTACAAGGGTCGATGGAAACTTGGTATTTAAAGTTATTCGATGAGCTGATGTCAAATGCGCTCTTTCGTAAACGACTACTGAACAAAAAACTATGTTGGCAGGTGAATCCTGTAATGTTATTTGCGGCATTTCTAAGTAGTGACGTCACTTCGCGATAGATTCGATTCAATGTACCTAGGACATTGATGTTTACCTGAAACGTGTGTCGCATACATACATTTTTTACATTAATAACTATTAGTGTTTTGTTTCCAGTGCCAATGATGCATAAGGCTAAATTAATATGTGATATTATTAAAAATATCATAAAATTAGATAGTATTTTAAATAAATATTATAAAATGATGTCCAAACAATTATAAATGTTTCGTCGTCGTCGCTTCAACCGATGGACGTCCACTGCTGGACATAGGTCTCACGTAATGATGTCTACGAGGCCAGATCTTGCGCCGCCTAGCTCCAGTGGCTACCGGCAACCCCTTTTAATATCGTCGGTCCACCTTGTGGTGGATCTCTCTACACTGCACCGACCGGTGCGGGGTCTCCACTACAGCACCTTCGGGCCCCAACGTCCATCGACCCGTCGGACTATGTGCCCCGCCCATTGCCACTTCAGGTTCGCGATTCGTAGGGCTATATCGGTGACTTTGGTTCTGCTACGGATCTCCTTATTTCTGATTTGACACGTAGAGAAACTCCGAGCATAGCCTTCTCCATCGCACGCTAAGCGACTCTGAACTTTCGTATGAGGCCCATAGTCAACGACCACGTTTCGGAGCCGTAGGTCATCACTGGCAACACGCACTGTAAATGTTTAGTGAAATCGAATTGTTAATTGACTACTACAACATAAATACATACATAGCATCACGCCTCAGTCCCAAAGGAATATGCAGAGACCAAGTCCTTTCACTTGTTACGATCCTTGCATATCTCCTTTGCTTCTTCAATTCTTATTAAACTTTTCATACAAGTTCGTCAGTTTAGAGTATTCTTGATCCTTATTTAAAATGTCCTGGATTTGGTCCAGGAACGCTTGCCTCGGAGACCCCTTTTAACTTTCCCATTCACACTTGACTCATAAATCTCAATTTTAGTCACTACTTTTTCTTTTATACCACAACGTTCTCTTATCACACTATTACCTAATTTGTCATAACATAAATCGCAATAATATAATAAGTAATACATCAATTTAGTTAATTCAAAAGTATAGTAGACAAAACGTTTTATCTAAAAAGGCAGTCTTTTCTGGAACAATTAATAAATATAATAACAATTTAAACCTACTACCTACCTACTACCTGCAAGTGTTTAGACAATGGTTTTAAACAAATGTTTCTAATCTAATGTATTAAAAACATAGCCTTTTTGTATATTTTTTATTGTTGACAGGCTATCGCTTGACTGTAATCTCACCAGATGGCAAATGCTGACATAGTCTAAGATGGTTTCTACGCGGCTAGTATTAGGCCAGATTCAGACAAAATAGACATTGCTATTTTTGGACAATTAGCTAGACAATTCATCGAAGCAAAGTCCTCTATTAGAGCTGACACTGAGATAAGATGGAATGCAGTTGCCTCTTTTTGCGAGCCTGTCATGTCGATTAAGGAGGCATTTTAGAGCGAACGGGAAGCTGCACGAGATGCCCCTCGTATTCGGAGGAAAAGGCATCTTTACGAACGTCTCTTGTCTCTCCCTTGAACATTTTTAGACGGTTTTATTCGTGAGCGTCAGGAGGAATGCGCAAGTTAGTCTCTGATACCTCCAATTCAGAGTGAGGAGGGTTTCGCTGTGTTTTTGTGGACCATGTTCCGTAACCCCTGTCTCGTAGCAGGAGTGATAAAAGCATTTCCCAGCTGAAAAAAAAGGTCGTCTATTACCTGTTAGACTATACATAGTTGGGTGACAACACTAATAGCCCTGATATGTTTTATTGAGTAATATAGTGGCAACACTTAAAAATACCAAAAACAATGTGTTATAATACGAAATGTTATGCATTACGAGGTAACTTTAATGAACGGAACAATTTTGTGAGGATAGTCTTTAGAGCTGCCTTGTAGAGTAATTGTTTTAAAGAGAATAATTGATTAATTCTATTAATTCAAATAGTGCAAGTTGTGTTTATTTAAATAGTGGAGAGAATAAAAGTTGTTTGTTAATGTATGTTGGTGTTTTTTTATAAAATAGCAAAATGGATTCTCGCACTATAGGACCAGCGAAACCCCTAAACGTGTTTCTTTCTGTCAAAGTTACATCACACGTAGTTTATATTAACATGTATAGTGTACGTGCTTCTTTACAATGGGAAGCAAATTCATACATGATTATACCACTGCTTTACATTTATCGATGCGATTGATGTCATAGCACTACAGTTGATTTAACATAACAAATCTACATGTTTTTTCTAAATTGATCTACCGTTAAAGAGTCAAGTAAAATGATCGCACTGTTTTGAACTACTTTCTCGTGGAGAGAACATATTAAAACTTTACCAAACTAAAATATTATTATTTAATGTTATCTGTTTAATTAAAAATATACGTAATATTTTCTATTTACTTTAGTCTATGACGACGTCGGTGGCGCAGTGGTGTAAGTATTCGCTTTGCTAGCAGAGGCCCTGGTTTAAATCCTCGGTAAAGCGAATTTAGGAAATTCCAATTTCTGCGACTGGAGGGAGGTTGCGGTTAGTTACCACCTAACCAGTAAATGCTTATCGCCAAACATGAAACTATACGCTTATGTCCGGAACTCATTTCGGCGGTAAGTCTTACACATAGTTTCTTGTTTGGCGATAATTCTGTTGCAGCCTAGAAACTTTAAGAGGTAAATAGCCCCTTACAAGATTAGCCCACTTCCATCAAGGACTATCATCACTTACCATCAAGTATCATCACAGTCAAGCGCTAACCTGTGAGCAATATAGAAAAGACGACTGTATATTTGTAATTTATTACGTAAAGAGTATATAAAAATTATAGCGTTTGTGAGTGCTGCATTCGCAGCTTAGAAAACTATAACATGATATTTGTATACATATTTAATACGCTATTTTTTTCAAATAATATTACCAGTAAATATATAAAGCAGAAACCAGGCATAAGAAATTGCTGCACATAATTCCAACCTAGAAATGGAATTAAAAGAAAAAAACAGCAAACACAAGCTTTAAATACATTCAAACACACACATACACAGTTATACAGAGATGCCCCTCCCTCCACATGGAATTGCGCACTCACGCACACGCACACGCATCACTCACACGAATATCAGTTGTAAATTTTTAATTACATATTATTAATATTTATTACCTTCATGTGTAAGGCCTATTAAGGATTTTACATTTGTTTATTGTACTAATAAGCGCCAGAGAGATGGCGCGTGGGTGTGACTCTCTCTCTCTCTCTCTCTCTCTCTCTCTCTCTCTCTCTCTCTCTCTCTCTCTCTCTCTCTCTCTGTGTGTGTGTGTGTGTGTGTGTGTGTGTGTGTGTGTGTGTGTGTGTCTAGAGTCAAATACGAGCTACCTACTCACTATTAAAATTCATTAATTTTATTAATTCATTTTTAAACTTTAGTTGTTGCTGTGGAAGACATCGACGTCAGAGTAAGATTCGAATGAAATTAAAAATAATAATGTCAGTAACCTCTGTGTATCGTCGTCGTCGTCGCTTCAACCGATGGACGTCCACTGCTGGACAAGGTCTCACGTAATGACGTCCATAAGGCGTGATCGCGTAGAGAAACTCCGAGCATAGCCCTCTCCATCGCACGCTGATTGACTCTGAGCTTCCGAATGAGGCCCATAGTCAGCGACCACGTTTCGGAGTCGTAGGTCATCACTGGCAACACGCACTGTTCGAAGAGCTTCGTCTTCAGGCACTGAGGGATATCGGACGAAAATATCTGGCGTAGTTTCCCGAACGCTGCCCAACCGAGCTGGATTCGGCGGATTACCTCTTTGTCGAAATTAGACCTACCTACAATTTCGAGTGCGGAGTTCTCAACGATGACTGGGTGGAGCGGAAAATGGATATTGGACATAACTTTCGTCTTATCCATGTTTATTTTTAGGCGCACCTGTCGAGTAGTCCACGAACGCCAAGCAAAGTGGCCGATTATACTCCTCACTTTTCTGTATAATCTGCCGCAGCGTAAAGATGTGGTCTATGGTGCTAAAGTCTTTTCGGAATCCGGCTTGTTCGGGATGCTGGAAATCGTCAAACTTGCGAGCGAGACGATTCGTAATGACTCTCGAGAACAGATTATTGACATTACTTAGCAGCGCAATAGGTTTATAGTTTTTCAATAAGGTGTTGTCACCTTTCTTGAAGAACAGAACCACCACGCTCCTATGCCATGCCTTTGGCACCGTGCCTTCCAGGATGACAGAATTGAACATTCGCTGAAGGACTTTAAGGATGGGTTTTCCACCCGCCTTCAGGAGTTCCGCTGTGATTCCGTCATCACCCGGTGCCTTGCCGTTCTTCATCTGTTTGAGAGCCATACTAATCTCGTACAAGCTGACGTCCGGGATATCTTCGGTATAATGCCGGGTCAGTTTGGCACGGGGATCTTTAGCCAAACTATCAATAGGCTTGCAAGTCGATGTGTACAACTGTCCATAGAAACTCTCAACCTCCCTCCGAATCTCAGGTCCAGATGCAATGAGTTCGCCGTTATGGGTCTTCAGCCGCGTCAACTGGCTCTGACCGATAGACAAATCTTTTGCGAACACTTTAGTGCCTTTGTTGCGTTCGATGGTATCTCGTATACGCTCGGCATTAAAGTGTCGCACATCACGCTTTTGCGATTTAGAGATCTGTCTATTGATCTGCCGATATGCGGACGCGTCTGCTGTAGACTGCAAGCTCATTGCATGTCTCTGTTCCATGAGATTAAGAGTATGGTCTGAGAATCTCTTGGTTTGCTTTTTACGGGGTTTATAAAATTTCATCCCAACCGTATGGACAGTTTCCACTAGCCTATCGTTTAGCTCGTCCACAGATTCGCAATCCTCGAGGCAGGCAAAGCGGTTTTGCAGCTCTAGTTGAAAGCTCTCGGGTTTTGGATATGCGCGGGAGTGGGTCGGAGCGTAGACCTCACCAGTCTGAACCGCTTTCGATGTAGGTTGATATTCAATGTGCCTCTTACCATACGGTGATCGCAAAATCATGGTAACAAAAAAATACAAAATACCCGACTGAGTTTGTTGTGGGCTCTTCTCAAATCAAAATATTATATTTGACGATTCAAAAGTACTGTAATGCCTACTTGAATAAAAATATTTTGATTAGTTTCGTTTTGAAATAAGGCCTGCCTTTTTGTGTCATTGCTTTAATGAAAAGCCTCTATTAATAATAAAAAAATAGATCCCTTCAGATACCACTTATCCAGGTTTCAATGTAATGTAAATTTAAAAAAAAAAATACTTCGTAATAGAGTTCATCGTACATCTCGGAAACCATAACAATCAATGCATTATGCAACAAGCCGCGGGTGGCTGTGTTCACAAGGCGGAGGCATTTGGGTAGTTTTTTAAATTCCTTTGAGATAATATCACACGATTCACTAAGAGACCGCCCTTTTTACAAACGTATGACATTTTAAAGCCCACTGCTTAAAGATTGTAATAAATGATTCACATCAATAATACTAGTATGACAATGAAAAAATTAATGTCGAAAACCTATATTACATAGTAGAAAATGAAGTCGCTTCCGTTTTCGTTCGCTTAGATCTTTTAAAATATTCAATAGATGTCAATGTACTTTCCAGCAATATATAAATTAATTCAGGAGGGAGCTTTATATATATAAAACATACATGTTATAGTATAGAAAAGTTTAGTATTTTTGTGATTTTAAATCGTAAACGCTGGCGAAACCTTCCGGGAGAGATGAAATTAATTATGTTTTATAAAAATATCGATAAAATAGTCCGCAATGGTATAAAGTCATCTCTAAATTATCTTTTACATATTACAAAAATATATTCATGATTTACCAAGGTATTTTATACGATAGAATTTTAATCTATATCAAATTAAATACATTGTATACGTTGTATGTTTCATGTAGATTAAAACTGTTTTTAACAACATTTCATTATAATGGATATCTTAGATGATATCTGGGATTTATAAAGTTTAGCGGTTGATAGGTCGTATGTTTCGATCCAGTTGGCCGCATCAAATAAATGTACTTTAAAACCCACATTTAAGTGGATACAAATAATGTCCTACCGATGTCTGTTATAGATTTTGAAACTATCTAACCAATGTACGTTAGACTGTACACATTAGTAAGAAAGTCAATAATCTGAACATGGTTATAGACAACTAAACTAACTTATCGAATTACTCGTCATAAGATTTACAAACCTATTTACAAAAGTGAATAACTTTGTTAAAGATGAATACATAATTAAAATACCCTAGACCCCTAAACTAGGTAAGTATTATACGCCTAGTCTACAAAATTAGGAGAAAAATAAAAAATAATACTTAACTTAAAAGTAATCCATAATAATTGTACGTGTGTATAGGGGTAAAAGTGTATGAAGGCGAGCGCGTGTGTGTGTGTGCATGCGTGCGTGCGTGTGGGTGTGCACGTGTGTGTGTATGGGGGGGGGGGTTAATAAGATTTACATATTTTGTTGTATTTAGTCTAGATTATAAAGGGAGTTTGAATATTCAATTTTATAGGTTTAATAATAATAATAATAATTTTGCGTAAACGGGCGTTGATTGTAGAACTGACATAATAATAACTTTATACTAACTACTATTATACTACTTACAGTCTATTTATATTATATAAACTATAAAAAAAACACATCAGCGATTTTATTGGTTTATTTATATATAAATATTTATGTATTTATTCGTGATTGGCTTGAAAATTATAAAAAGTTTCTTCTATATATATTCCGATGGGATCGCTAACTACGTGGGTGATAGCACTGATAACAGCTGGTAGCAGATAGAAATTAAAAGCATTTCTTGTTTGATCCACTACTTTTAACCCGCTAAATTAAAATTGTATTCTGGTATGATGATGTGCAGAAACCATTACGAGGCAAATTACTTCTTACTTACTACCATTTTAGACTGTACTTACAACCAGGTGCGATGACAGTTTAGTGTTAATTTGTCAGCAACTAAATAAAAATGCGTGCATACAAAATACACATGTCAGAAGTGAAACTTCTTTGGCAAACTAAGTTTTAAGTTTGCTTATATTTATACATATCTAAAACTTTAGATTTCCGAGACTTAGAGGAAGGGAAAAAGGAAGATATATTAGGGATTTCATGAATTTATTGTGAATTTATTGAATTGTAAACACAAATGCCACGTGCGTTTGTCAATATTAGAATAATTAAATTTTGTTTTTTAATTTAAAATTGACAAAAAGCGAATTAATGAAATATTTTTATTTTATATTTTATGTAAAACAGTTTATTAAATGACGAGTGGCAAATTTAAATGACACATGTTATTTGTAAAAAAAAAACGCTGCACATCGTCGTGGCGGTAATCACGCGTTTCATCCGTAAACATTTTTATACTCCTGAAGAAATTTCACTTCAAAAACTAGCAAATTATCTTATTAAGCTTGCACTAATTATAAATGACTAAATTGATTCTGTGTTAACGGCCCTTAAATATCTACAACGTTTGATTGCAATTTAATCATAACTTTGTAAACTAATTTATCGGGCACATTTACACTTAATCGCTGTATACGAACATACACATATTAACGGGAAATATAAAGACTAGTGCAGATTGTTACTAGATTATGCGAAATAATTTTAAATGCAGATCTCTGCGTACTCTATTTGATTGGTATTGAATACGACTGAGGCGTCACCATTTATCGTTCATTCGAGTAAGTTCTGCTCTCGTCGACTAAAGGAGTGACCGAGACACATAAGTGTCATAAACACGTCTTCTTCTTTATGTGCCTCTACGACTAACGAAGTTTGACAGTCAGTTGTCCATATTTAATTTTGTCCCTCGCGAGGCTAAATAGTTGAGCGGCACTCGCAATCCCGGACCACTCCCTGATGTTACGCAACCAGGACTTCCTCTTGCGGCCAATACGCCTCTTGCCAGCCACTTTACCCATCATTATTAGTTGTAAGAGTCCATACCTGTAATGCCCCAGCTACGCAACCTTCTTCTTTTCGACGGTCTTCCAAAGTTCCTGCTGAAAATCCACACGTCACAAGATCTCTTCGTTGTCAACTTTATGGTTCCAGCTGATTTTGAGCATGCGTCGGTAGGCCCACATCTCAAATGCTTCTATACGTTTTCTGAGATCCGAGAAGTATAGGCCATATATACAAAGGAGATGTTTACGTAATGTCATTTTAAGGTTACGGTTAGAAAGTACTTTTTTCATGCTTTGAAAAGTACTACGGGCGACTTCTATTCGGTTTTTTTTTCAGTTTCACTATCCCATTCTTCAGTCAGCCACGTGCCAAGATATTAATATCTCTGCTCTCTCTCCATGCTAGCAACTCTAATTTTCGGATCTATGCTAACATTATGAGATACTACCATAACCTTCGTTTTCTTGATGTTTATAATGAGACCAGCCTTTTCACTGCACTTATTAACTCGGTCGACTATCTTTTGTAGATCTGCCTTGGTAGACGCTATTAGGACTATGTCATCAGCATACCGTAAATCAACACGTCACTTTATTCAATTTAGCTTAAAAAGCACTTTTGAATCGTTAGTAGTCTGCCTGTTAGTAACAAATCTACCAGTTCGGAAAGTGGATCCCACTGAGAAGAAAAGGGCAAGAAACTCAGCGGTACTCCTTTATTTATAATTTTGTATATGTGTAGCTTTCATGTACAACTTGAATCAAGTCCAAACATCTATAGCTTAAATAATCATCAACTTTATAATATGCCTTTTGTAATAGGACGTTTTTAACATATTTCTTAAAACTATGTGGAGGCAAACCCAATAGTGGTTGGGGTATATTATTAAAAGCGCTTATGCTTAAACCGACAAATGATTTCTAATCTTCACTCTGAAATATGGCATCACAAATTTGTTTTAATTTCGTATATTTAAATTGTATATTCCGCTCATTTTTATATAAGTGAATATTATTACGGATATATAAAATATTATTCAATATATATTGCGACGTTACTGTGAGAATTGATATTTCTTTGAATTTTTCTGTTAACGAGACACAAGATCCCAACGTATTCTTCTTTTTTGTAATATAAAAATAGTTTCAATATCCATTTTCCCCATAACCGTATACCATAAGATATAATGCTATGAAAATAAGCGAAATGCTCCATTTTAGCAGTTTCGACAACAGTGAATCCCCTTACTTTTCTAACAGCAAACGCAACTGAAGTAAGTTTGCTTGCCTGTCTTAAAATAGGCACCTCAGTGAAGCTTTAAGTCGCTATTCTTAAGAATACTGTAGACTTTCTTTAGTGGACTGTCATCCATTTGGATATTTTTACAGAACTCTTTTGCTTTTGTTTTTCAAAGCAAATTCAACACACATAGTCGTTACCAAGTTTATCATTAATATTAATAAATATTTTATATTATAACATTACTGTCCATAACTGTTACATAATTAATAATTGTACATACTATAATTATGAGTGCGTTGAAAAGTATGAGTAGATTGAAACTGAGTGACAAAGTAAGAAATAGTGAGACAAGAGAACGTTGTAGTATAAAAGAAGATGTAGTGACTAAAATTGAGAAAGGTATGATTAGATGGTTTGAGCACATAGAAAGAATGAAAGAAAGGTAAGTGACAAAAAAGATTTATGAGTCAAGAGTGCATGAGAAAAGTTGAAAGGGGAAGACCAAGGCGAACGTTCCTGTACCAAATCCAGGACATTTTAAATAATGGCTAGGTCAAGAGTACTCTAAACCGACGAACTTTTATGAAAGGTTAAATGAGAATGGAAGAAGCGAAGGAGATATACAAGGATCATGACAAGTGGAAGGGCGTGGTCTCTGCCTACTTCTATAGAAATGAGGCGTAATACTATATAGAACGAAAAAGTAATCGTTGTTCGTTTTATTATTCTTATCGCATTAACTTGGAGAGAGGTAATTTACTCTTAATGTTTTAAGCAAATTGATTGCTTGGTGGCACGTCTTTCCTGGTAGGAATTACTTACTGTCGAATCTTCCCCTGATCCAGATCTAGACAAATTAAAAAAAAAATACAATTATCTCAATTTGTCCGGCCAACTGCTTTAAAATAGATGAAGTGTTATAAGTGGAATTTTCAATACCTTTCAATGTGTAATGGCAGTCACAATAACTCTCTTATTGACATCTGTTGTCTACATACTTCGATTCATACAATAGAATTTTACGAGGTTAGACTTTCAACAGACTGACAACCAGTATAGGACGTACGTCTACTTAAGTAGATGACTGCTGGTAAGGAAAATAATTCACATCATTGTAATCAAAACGATCAACAGATTAACTGTAGGAAAGCATGAATACCTTTACCAACATTGTAATAAAGAAACCTTTTACAATTTATATTGTTTACATAGCATTAGATCATGTTATTTCGCAACAAAGTTCCGAACAAAACTACAAACTACGCACCCGCTCACAAATAGCTCGTAAAATTTAATGACATTCCACCAATCGGTTTCCCATGTAAGAAACGTAATCTTTGCAATTCCTTCGATCGCTGCCTTACATTTAAGGTGTGACTTCATTATCGAGACAGCTTATTTTTAAATACGACAAAAACATATTAATTGAAACTGTATACCAGCATTATGAAATCAGTATTTGTTTAAATAAATTGATTAATCAAAATACAAATTTTAAATAGCCTTTTATCATGCTAAGATCAATAAGAGCGGTGGACCATTGGGGAATGTTTTAAAATCGAGCATTCTATCCTTCTGAGAACTTCTGCTGAGTAAACCGTTAAAGTTTCGTGAAGATTTTTTACGACAGAATTATTCTCCTTTAAAAGTTATAAAAAAGTCTATCTTTTAATATTGGCTCACTGTAACCTATTTTTCGCTAACCAAATATTTTTCTTTTCCGTCTCTCTTACGAGTTCCAAACGAAGTTGCACGAATCAGTTAGTAACCTGTATAAAAACTTAGAAATTGAAGAATTTTATTATAATCATGTTTGTTTTAAATTTCGCACAAAATAAATTCAATTTAATAGCTTACCTCAGAATATGAAACAAGCATTTCTGTAGTAAACAGTTACAATAAAGACATCAAGTTCAAATGTTTTCCAGGGCATGTTATACTCGTACCACAATAACAAGACATTGAAATTATACATTAAGGAATCTATGTTAAGTAATCTAATTAAATGTATACGCTTCTTTAAAATTTTCTCCGTAAATTTTTCAGGCGTTTAAGTTGAAGCTAGGAAGACTTTAATTTTCTTAAATACAAAAATATATGTTTGTAAAATCAGAAATTAAATACCATGCAATAATTTTGAATCCAATGATATTGGTATTACATTTTCGCATATTTTCTTAGATGACGGTAAGAGCTTGTGGAACCTAGTCTTAACTAAATTATCCCGTAATTATTTTAAACGCTTTAACTTAATATTTAAGGCAAAACGGTGGATGTATATTATTTTTATCGTTGCAGCAACTCGAATTATGAAATAATAACCTCCGACTTGGCGAAAGGTGTAAGATTCTTCGGTAATTTAAATATAATTAATATAGCAGAACACCGCTATTGGCAGTGTTTGTTCTTTAGTTTACAACTAACTCTTACACTCTCATAAAAACAATTACGAATTTTATTCTATATTTATATACAATATGTAAAAGTTTGATGAACTCCTAAACTACTTAACCAATTGTTTTCTTTATTTCTGGTGCAGGTACTTTGCAGGTTTTATTTCAATTCGAAATAAAAAAAAAAACATCTTGTGTGCAATTCTAACGCGGTAGAAGTACAACCTTCAAAATTTTTGGTTTCAAGATAATGAGACGAATACAACATTTCGACAAGAAAAGGATTGTAGGTTTTAGTAATTATTTAATTTCAACTCCCACTATGCAAACCAGTGGAGGGGTTACGATTGTTTTAAAAACCCCAACTCACGTTAACCAACAACTTTTATTCTCCACTATTTATACTAATAAATACTTCACAATTTGAAATTTTTCAATTTAGCACTACTTCTCGTGATACAACTACTTCACGAAACACAGCTCGAAATATTATCTCATACGATTGTTCCGCTTGCTAAAATTACCTCATATTACATTTCCTGATACACACATAATTTTTGGTATTTTTAAGTGTTGCCACTATATTACTCACGATAAATATAACTAATATATACTATAAACGATAGTCTAACACGAAGCAGAGCACAAAGAGAACCAAGTACATAACAAATACTGTAATAATGCTGCGTATCTCATTTCCTCCTACGTAAAATCTTATGAATTTATGTGTCTGCCTCTTTTTACTGTCGTTTTTGCGTTTCTACGACTTTCAAAACACTAAGGCAATTTATTTTGGAAACTGCCTCATTGGTCTAGTGGTTCGACTACAGACATGAGGTCCTGGGTTCAAGTCCCGGGTCGGGCCAATTCAAAATCGATATTGAGTTTTCTATTAAGATTTTCTCAATATTATCCAGAAGTTGGGAAGTTGGCGGTGTACTCCACCACCGTGCCTCGGAGACCACGTTAAACCGTCGGTCCTGCGCCTGATTTATCTCCGGTCGTATGGGATTTCGGTCACATCGGACTATGAGATTAAAGGAATAGAGAGTGCACTTGTGTACTATGCCTGCCAATCCGCAGTAGAGCAGTGTGGTGGGTCTCTGCTCTAAAAACCCTCTCTCATATGAGTGAGGAGGCCTGTGTCCAGCAATAGGACATTAATGGGCTGCTACTTGCTTACTTACTTATGGCAATATTAGTTTTAACTAAATTTCATAAGCATAAAATACATGGCACCGCTCTTTAAGTTCTACATTCAAGTGTACGCAAACGTAGTTGTGGGTCAAATAGTGTGTATTTAAATAGAAAAGATCTTTTTACTGTCCGTTTTAGATATTGAAACTATCCAATCGATTTTATAAATAGTGTTAAGATGGTTAACGACTACATAATTCTATCTCTTGTACGGCCTTTAAATTTGCGATTGACAATAAACTCAACAAAGTGTCTTTTTTAAACAGTCGCTATGAACAAATATTGCCCATATTTCCTTGGGATCAGCATTTATTCTTAACTAGATTTTATTATAAACTTGCACTTCAAATACATACAAATCTGTATTCTGTGGGAGTGCTACAATAACATTATCACATGTTTATTCATGTTTCTTTTATAGTAATCCGACAATAAGCAACAAGAAGATTTAATTCAAATACTAGCGGACCTGGTAAACTTCGTACCGCTTCAGAATCAATAAAAACAATCTCATTGATAATTGCAGAATGTTTCAACTTCAGTAAAAAGCCCAGATTCCCGTCAAAATCACTAATATATTATAGTTGCGATCAGAAATTGTTGGTTGTCAATTCTAATGTCAAATACAAATGGGAAAAAAACAAAAGTATTCTTTCAACTTAATTTGATTTTTGACGTTTGACATTAGGTACAGTTACTGTGGGAAAGCGAAATTGTTGATTTTACTATATTCTAAGCATTTTTTAATAATAAAATTGTGAAAGTCCAGGGAAGGTTTCCCTGGATTTCCACAAATTATTCAAAACCAAAATCAGTCCAGTTGCTCTCGAGTTTCAGGAGATTATTAACAGACAGCAATTGATTTTTATATAAATATTACACAGTTCTTTGCATATTCCTTGCAATTTATTATTCTTTGGAATATTAATTTGCATAGCTGAAATTCCTAATATTTAAAATATGTTATATAAAGAATTTTTGATTTTAATTAACCATTCAAGTTCAAGTACAGTTTTTTTTAAGTGAACTTATTTAGAAGCATGAGGGTAAAATTTTTACGTATGAAATGCGTGATAACGCGTTAACGTCACGAAGAAGTGCAGCGTATTTATGCTAATATGTTTAAAGGTTAGGTAGTTTTAATATTTACAAATAACAAGAGGCATTTTAATTGGCCACTCGTCATTTAATCATTTAACATATTATTTTTCATAAAATATAAAATAAAAATATGTCATTTATTCTCTTTTGTCAATTTTAAATTAAAAAACAAAATTTAGTTATTCTAATATTGAGCACGTGGCATTTTTATTTACAATTTGTCATTTGAGATTTCAATAATTATTTGTATTAATTTTCGACACTTAAGATTTTATTGACGATTAAATTCATTAAATTCCTGACATGTCTTCCTTTTCCCACCCTCTAAGTCTCAGAAATCTAAAGTTTTAGATTTGTAATATAAACAAAAAAAGGCTTAAATTAGTTTACCAAAGAAGATTCACTTTTGCCATGTGTACTATGTACGCACGCACTTTTAACTTTATTAAACTCTCTGTGGAAGACATTTGATGTTAATATAGTTTCTTCAAATTAATTATTTAACTTAATTTTGTGAAACATTCGAATATTGAATGCTTATGTAAGGGTTTAAAGACTTCATTCAATGTCCTTGAGTTTAAGAAGTTCGTGGCAAAGGACTAGTTATGAAATCTTTTTATACAGATGAAAATTATTTTTATTAGGTGTTTAAACGTTTATCTTGTATATTATTGTCGCCACGATATTAAAAACGCATTTGTTTTTATATCATGTTATAATAAACAAACAGGCTTTGTAGATTCATGGAATTTAACTACACGGCCATAACAGCTTTGAACATAAATCAGTACCTACTTCGATTAATTTTGCGACTATAAAAGCTATTATTACCCGTAAAACTGATAAGCAAACTTTAATGTTTGCTTCGATTAAATAAACATAAATTTTATTCACAAATAAATATTTATTATTATTAAAATATGCGTTTAAAACTGTTTTCTGTTTGTGCTTAACACATACAAAAGTTATAGGTAAATATGAATGGAAATTTCTAGAAGTTGTTAAATAATTTGGTATAATTTTAAAGAATCTTAGCTTTCAATTAATTAAACATTAAGTTTTTTTATAAATAAGTATATTAATATTCATGAATATAATTAGAAATTCCGAAGACTTTTAAATCGTTTTAAAAATTTTAACGAATCTGAGCATACGAGTAAAATCAAATTTTCATTGTTCAATTTAACATTCAAAAACAATTTATTCATTAAGGAAAATAAATATAAAATAATTATCATTATTGCATTCTAAACGTTTAAACTTTTTGCTGTTAATACATAAACAAACAAAACCTATATATATATAAAATAAAAAACTAAAACTTGTGAACCCATTTGAAAACTTTTAGCGTATCATTGGGCTTTTGATTAAATAAGCAATAAAATTATGCATAAATAAGTATAGTAAAGTATTTGTTATTGTTTAAAATGTAATAAAAGCTTTGTTGGTAATACGTAAATAAATAAAAGATTTGTGTATATATACATGACTATAGATATTTGACTAAGTTTTTACCTGATTTGATATAATTTAGATTTGGATTAAATAAACATTAAACTTGTGCATACATAACTATAAGGAAACGTGTATAAATGTGTATAATAAAATTATGTTAGATCATTTTAACGAATATTTGGGCTGTACATTAAGTTTGGGTAATTCCGAATACTTTTTGTCTAAATAGAAGTAGACTAAGTTACTCTTTATCAAATACCTGAGAATATCACGTCAAAATCGTTCAAATCGTTCCAAAAATGGTTTGTTATACTTTCATAAGTACTAGAGAAAAAGCTGTTAATTTAAAATAATAAACAGACACTCCTACTTTATTACAAAGCATCACGCCTTGTTCTTATAGAGATGGGCAGAGAGCACTTCCTTTCAGTTGCCACGATCCTTGGATATCTCCTTCGCTTCCTTCATTCTCATTAAACCTTTCATACAAGTTCGTCGGTTTAGAGTACTCTTGCCCTGGCTTTAAATGTCCTGGATTTGATCCAGTAATGTTCGCTATGGTCTTCCCATTCTGACTTTCCGATTCAGTCTTGACTTATAAATCCTTTTTATCAGTCTTCTTTCATTTATTCTCTCTACGTGCCCAAACTATCTAAGGATACCTTTCTCAGTTTTAGTCACTACATCTTTTACACCACAACGTTCTACTTTATTTATTGATACAAATAAGATAAATACGCATAAATCAATTAATGACCTGTTTGCAGTGTTACGCTACAAAGGTTTTTTCCTTGTCTGAGAGTCTAGATTATCTGTGTACCAAATTTCATTTAAATAAAGTAGTTTTGACGTGAAATCCACAGGGTTACTTTCGCATTTATAACATTCGTAAGGATTGTTCTTTTAAACCCTAGAAGTTAAAACTTTTACAAACTTGAGCTTGAATATCATATTTTGGTGTATCGAATCAACAGTCTAAAAAATAAGTTTGCATATGTTCGTTACTTCAATAGTTTTGGCGTTACAGACAGAGTTACTTTCGCATTTATAATATTAGTAATGATATCAACTATTACAAAAATAGGTGTTGAAAACGTTTTGTTACAGACATTTAGAAGGACTTGTTGAATCATTTGATAAACTTTTAAGAAAGCATAAATCGTGTGATGTAAAGTTTAAATTTGGTTGGTGTATTATTGAAATACTGTAACTTAAAAGGCTTCCAGAATGAGCCGATATCGGGATCTTGCTATTAACGCGAGGAGTTTAGGGCGTGGTCCTGCTGACGTGTTGATTGCAACTCTCTGTACCGAAAAATTCGGTTTCAGATACATCGGCGCTAGGCCCCGGGCGCTTTGCCACTAATGAAATAATTCCCCATGTAATTTAAGACTGTTTAAGATGTCAAATTTTAAATTGGATGCGCGAAAGGGTTGGCACGGAATAATAAATTAATCGGTTCCCTGAAGAAGTAAAGTGACTTCGGGTAATGAAATTTGAGTTAAATAAGAGGTGCGTTTTGCTTTTCTTACGTTTATTAGCCCGTTTGACTGATGGTAGTCAATTTAAAGGGGTAATCAGGTAACTGTGTTCGCTCACTGAATTCGACAGAGCATGCCTTATTAATACATTGTATTGGCATGATAAATTTCACTTGGATATTTTTCAGATTGCAACTGTTGAGATGAATAATGTAACTTGCAAATACGAGAACGGTGTCTTGATCGGGATACATTATTTCGAGGCATAAGTTTTGTGCTTTCGGAAATTTGCATTGTATATTATCTTTTATAAATAGCCTTTTTTTCTGTTTTATAAACAGCGTTGTTTTGAATTTTAATTAGGAATGGTGTAGAGTTATTGAAATCACCGGTAAAATTGGGTGTTCTACAAGGATCAATACTTGGCCCTTTTCTATTCTTAATATATATAAATGATGTGAAAGACAAATGTGATATAATTTTCTGATGACAGGTCCTTGATATTTAAAATGAATAGAAATAAGTAAATAGCACTCTGTCACTTGTCTCACATTGGGTTTCAGTTAATAATTTAATATTAAACTCGGCAAAGACAAAATTCACTTTGCCGTTTTAATATTCACTTATACAACAAAGAAAGTGAAATACACAATTTAAATACAAGAAATAAACACAATGAGTGAAGAAGATTCAGAAATCATTTGTCGGGTTGAGCATACGCATTTTTAATAAGATACCGCAATCAGTTTTAGATTTGTTTCAACATAATTTTAAGAAATATGTCAAAACTTCCTTTTAGAAGAGGCATATTATAATGTTGAACATTATTTAAGCGATAGAAATGTTTGGACTTATTCCAGTTCCTCACAGAAGCAATATATTACACATTATAACATACAAAATTATCTTTAAAGGAGTAGTAAGTAACAACAGCTCATTAACGTCCCACTGCTGGGCACAGGCCTCCTCACTCCGAGGAGCGATGGTTCTTAAAGCATAGATCCACCACGCTGCTCCACTGCAGATTGGCAGGCATAGTACACAAGTGCACTCTCTATTCCTTCACTCTCGTACCGCTATGTGACGTAAATCCGACACGACCGGACAGAGGTCAGGCGCAGGATCGACGGCTTAACGTGCTCTCCGAGGCACGGCGGTGGATTACACTGCCAACTTCCCAACTTTGGGTAAATATTGAGAAAATCTTAATAGAACACTCAATATTGATTTTTGAATTGGCCCGCCCTGGGACTCGAACCCAGGACCTCATGTCTGTAGACGAACATGCTAATCACTAGACCAATGAGGCAGTTAAAGGAGTAATCGTAGAGTTTCTTGCCGGTTTCTTCTCAGGGAATTCCACTTTCCGAACCGTTAGATTTGTTACCAACGGACAGACTCGTGACGATTCATAAATGCTTTTTGAGCCTACTTGAATAAATAATATTTTGGTAAGTGCTACGTGCAGGTCTGCTCTGTGAAGTAAGGGCTTGGAGTAAAGTCCTTCTAACAGGAATAAGTGGTGCACACATACCCCAGAACAATTTAGGGATATACAGGTTTTAAATGTTATTTTTTTCTACACCGAAGAACTAAGTAATGAGTTTTTAAATAATAAATAGAAAGCGAAGGTTTAACTAAAATCAAGCTTCTTATTGTTAGGCCATCATAACATGTTCTATAAAATAATTGCTACTTTCAGACTTCACTCAAGATAAAAGATACGTTTATTCAAATTGTACAGTTGTGAGCAAAATACACGTAAGCGAAAATAACAATTAAAATACAATTTGAAAAGGTGTTTAGCTCAGCTATTTGCTGTGCGTTCTTATAAGCTAGCAAAGATGATTTTCAACTAATTCCTAGTCAGGCCACGGACGATTTACAGTTCATAAAATCACTTAAATTATTTATAACAATACCATTACTTTACATATAGTTATAAACGATTACACATAATTACTAACTTCAATTACAGAAAGAATTTTTTTGGTTATACTATAATATCAGCCACATAATTTTCTATTAAAATAATAATATATTGTACAAGTGGAAGCAATAAGATACCTAAGTCTCATCGCAATCTAATGGAATCTACCACAAAACATTACGACGAGTAATACTTTGATTTTTATTTATAACGTTAAATAAAGTGGCATAAAACATAGGTTTATATAAACTACGAACACAAGCGGTTATTACTTTTGAAATTCGGATTGTTTCACCGTTTTTTTTTTCCGCCCAATTGCTCTTCATTTTCTCATTGTATAAAAAGTCTGCTTGGATATACTTATTTATTCATGTCTATTAATTATTTTTTTTATATTTAACACGTTCCCTGCGCCATCAATGTCAAAGAACTTTCAACTGGTGGTTTGAAGACCTGAATGATCTAATCAGTCCCCTAAAAATACAGTTTTCAAGTTTCCAAAAGTATCGACATGTCCCCTAACACAAGAAATGAAAATAATTATACTACTGCGCGTTAGGGACCTAATCCATCACATATTTTTGTCCTTGAATTCACCTTTAAGTAGAAATATGCATATTTGTCTTATTCTCACTAAAAGAACTTTTCACGTTAGAGCCTCTCGCAAGGAGTTAAACAACACGATTATAGTCAACGCACAATACGAAAGTGCTGTTCGAGATCTGATCACTTTTACAGTATTCGTCGTTACACGATAAATAAATGTATAGAATACTGTTAAGTTAGTACAGATGAACCTGGGGCTAGTAACGAGCAAAGATAAAACCTTGTTAACGAGTAAATAGCTTTGTCATTTGGATACGGGTAAATGCAATTATATATCGTTCCAACCCAAGGAGTCGATCTCATCAATTACAGATAACTAAGCTTAAAGCTACGATTTTAAATAGTGCTTTTATCGCTCAATAACTTACTACATGCAATTTAACGCTGTGAAATAAAAAATGTACACATTTCTTATCACACATACATTAGTAGCAAAACTAATCGTGTTAAATTTATAGTGCATTAATAACAAGACACTTATTATGTATCTTCTAGAGAAGTAAAACTCACATCAAAAGCCTTCTTACTTAGAGATTATTATAAGTAATCTAAAAATAAATAGTTTTAGCAATAAAGCCATACATGTTTCAATAGTAAAGACTTTCACATGTGCAGGTTTCTTTACCTACAATAAAGAATAAGAAAACGTCTTTCTTTCCTTGAAGAATGACACATTTTTACTGCTGATAGGCTGATAAGCGCTTGATTGTGATAACACCTGATGATAAGTGATGATACAATCTAAGATGGAAGTGCGATCATAAGACTCTCACCACTTTAAAGACGCCAGTCAAAATCTCTTTACACTTCTGAAAGACGATTGCACTCCCTCTTTAAATCAAATTTATCTTCATACTGTTTATCAACGACATGTTACAAATAAATAACCTGAATTGCTATGCGGATGATAATACGGGAGACGCCTATTACATCTGTTACCTTCAGCTCTCACCTGCTCAGTTAGAGGAGTGTAGGGACAATCTGGTGGCTGAGGTTGAAGTAACTTTAGCAAAAGTCTCTAATTGGGGTACGCAAATGTACGCAAAATATGGTGCAATGCAACTCTATGAAGACTCAAGTGTGCGTTTTCACGACTAAAAGACGTCCCTTCCACCTCGCACCTCTAAAAACATTGAGATCCTTGGTGTCGACATTTCGAGTGACGTCCAATTCCGCGATCATCTGGAAGGCAAAGCTAAATTGGTTTCTAAAAAACTCGGAGTGCTCAACAGAGCCAAGCGATACTTTGCGGCGAAGCACAGGTTGCTCTTGTATAAAGCGCAAATACGACCGCACTTAGAGTATTACTCTCACCTATGGGCTGGAGCTCCCCAATACCAACTCCTTCCATTTGACCGGATACAGAAACGGGCAATTCGAATTGTAGACGACACTCAATTGACACGCAATCTATCACGGGGAACGTTCTGAAGAGCTCTTTAAATTGGTACCACCGTCATGGTTTTAAGATCGTATAACTCGACGGACAGATAAATTTCATCCATATAACCTGGATGCATTGCCTTCCACCACAATTAGATACCGTAGATCTTTTATCCTACGGACGTGTAAAATATGAAACGAACTCCCGACAACGGTGTTCCAGCAAGGCTATGATTTTTTTTGTTTTTTGTTCGGACTGTGTTTAGCTGTTAGCCCTACTGGCTTTTACAGCGTAAGCGGAAGGAGGACGGGCTCTTATGGAGGCCGCCACATTTCTAGTGCAAACCCTTTTCGGGGCTCGCTCTCCGGGGAAACGCCGCTCTAAGGGCGTCTCCTGCGAGACCGAGCCTCGGCTTGGAGCGACGTTATCGCAGAATCATCACTCGAAAAGGAAGAATCAGAAGCGCCCCCGGGAACGTGGGTGAAGTCCACATCCGGGTGACGTCAGAAATTGGGCAGATGTGTTTAAGAGGCGAATCAACTCCCGCTTATTAGGCCGGCATCGCATCAGTGGTACCTATGGTGCTAAAGGTGTTCATGGGCGGCAGTGATCATTTAACATCAGGTGACCCGCCAGAATCTTATTATCGTAACTCCTATTATCCTTTTATGTATATTTTATACAGTAATTATAAGTACTTTTTATAGTTTTCCTTGCTTTCTTTCACTAATACTTTCCTTTGCCCAAAGGTTGTCTGTTAAGAGATTGCTTATGCAATAGGACCGCCTTTGCATGCTGCGGTTCCTATCCTATTATTTAAATTTTCCCTTAAATTTTTCTTAAAGTTGTGGGTGTCATATAATTAACATTTAAGTGATTATCTATTCAAAAGTATATTCTTTTCTATATTTAATCGCAGCCGATAGCACCGTAGCTAAATATATCATTTTCCTGATGTAACATGATTGGATTTGATGAAATTGGCTTTATTTCCAATGGGATATGGTAATGTAAAGAGGTCGTAACAGCTAGGGGCTTAGTAAAAAATAAAAAGGAATATTTTTGTTGTATTTATAGCGTTGTAGCCAATAACATGATATTGGCTATATTCGGACATCGTTTATATTATATTGACAGGTTTTTTTTTGGAGGATACTATAATATATGTGTTTTATATACAATGTTTTATAGGATTTTGTTTATTTCCTTTTTTATTTCTGATATTTAACCTACATTGACGGCCTCGCTGGCGCAGTGGTGCGAGTATTCGCTTTGCTTTTGGAGGTCCCGGGTTCGATCCCCGGTTGGACGAATATAGGAAATTGTATTTTCTAATTTTTCTGAGTCTGGACTTGTAGGAGGCTTCGGCCGTGGCTAGTTACCACCATACCAGCAAAAATGTACCGCCAAACAAAGAGATTTGTGTTCCGGTACGATGCTGTGTAGAAACCGTAAGGGGTATATCGCCTCTTAACAGATTAGCGAGCTTCCATCTTAGTCTGTATCATGAATTACCATCAGGTGAGATCACAAGCAAGCGCTAATCTGTCAGCAATTAAAAAAAAGTTACCAGATGGTAAGTTATACTTATATGTATAACTTCTTTAGGCGCATGGGGTAAAATTATTACGCATGAAACGCGTGATTAGCGTCACAAAGATGTGCGGCGTTTTGCAAATCGTTTAAAGGTTATATAGTTTTAATATTTACCAATAACATGTGGCATTTTAATTTGTCACTCGTCATCTAATAATTTTTACAATTTTAAAATCAAAATCATAGTTTTATTAATAATTTCTAATATTGACAAGAACATGTGGCATCTTCATTTACTGTTCGTCATTTGACATTTCAATAAATTATGTGAATTGATTTTCGACACTTTTAATATTTTAATGACAAATAATATTTCAATTCCTAATGCAGAAAGTTATAAATTTGTATGAATATAAACAAGACTCAAAAATTTGATTGTTAAAGAAGTTTAACTTCTGACATGTGTACTTTGTGGGAACGCGCTTTTTGTATAAACAAAATTACATTTATATATTCTGACGTCTATGTAGAGAGAGAGAGAGAGAGAGAGAGAGAGAGAAAACACTTTATTGCACACAAGAAAAAAAAACGTATAACCTAAGATACACATTACTATAATCAAAGCGTGTAAAGGAGGTCTTATTGCTACAAGCAATCTCTTCCAGACAACCTTTTTATGGTGAGAATCGGTCTAAAATAAATAAGGCAGAACAGTGCCAGAAACTCAAATATAATAATTAAAAATAAATAATTTATAATTAAATAAGATATTTGTTTATAAATATATAATATATAATTTAATATCTACATATAAGTGAAAAGAATCTATAAATACACATATATAGAAAATATGTACATACATAGCATCACGCCTCATTCCCATACGGGTAGGCAGAGTCCAAGTCCTTCCACTTACCACGATCCTTGCATATCTCCTTAGCTTCTTTCATTCTTAATAAACCTTTCATACAAGTTCGTCGGTTTAGGGTACTGTTGACCTAGCCCTTATTCAAAATGTCCTGCATTTGTTCCTGGAACGTTGGCCTCGGTCTTCCCCTTCCAACTTTCGCATTTACTCTTGACTCATAAATCCTTTTAGTCAGTCTCCTTTCATTCATTCTCTCTACGTGCCCAAACCATCTAAGCATACCTTTCTCAATTTTAGTCACTACATCTCTTTTATACCACAACATCCTCTTATCTCACTATTTTTTACTTTGACACTCAGTTTCAATACACTCATACTTCTCAACGCTCTCATCTCTACTGCATTTATTTTAATTTTAAACTATATACACAGAAGATATAACATAAAAATATACACTACTTGCAGACCCGACAGACTTCGTTCTGTCAAAAAGATTTGGAATATGGCGAATGATACGAATGATTTTCGAAATTAAATTACAGCAGTACTATATAGTTTTAGCTCTTACATTTTGTGACTATTCAATTTGGTCGGGTTGTGACTATTCAATTGATTTTGAACTTTGTGCAGCGGCAATAGAGTGCAAATTGACTCTTTGACGTTAGAAAAACACCTACATTGCTTCGACTACAGTGAGTACTTGTAATTTGTTATGAACTTTATTGAATAGCAATAAAAGTCAAGCTGACTCTACATTTTAGCTAGAAAACTTTTGTATGGTAAACAGAAAAGGGTTGTTTTTAGTGATTTCCCCTGCAATTAAACGAGTTATGCGCTTACCAACACATTTTGCGATTCCTTTTTATATTATAAAGTAAAGGAAAAGATATAAACGAGATTATTTCATGAGAATTATTTCAATTCTGCGCAGACGAAGGCGCTAAACAAAGAGTAGGATATAAATATTGTCGCTAGTACATTATATTTATCTGTATCCAGTTTAGACCACTGACTGTCCATTGTCACCGTTTATTTTTAACGTGCCGCATTCTCCGCGCACTAAACATTTTATTCCTGCTCTAATTAAATAGCACTTGGAGAACGATCGAGTCGATAATGGGTTGTGTTTTACAAAGAGCAAGGGGCTCTGTTTATCAATGAACAAAAGCTTTGATCTTCTGAGGCACTTTCCGAAACAACGAAATACCTATCTAATAATTTACATGTATACAGGGAAATTCAACCAAGCTTTCATGTATTGCATGTAGCTCAATGTACTTTATACTTTTCCAGTATTACTATTAAGTCTATTACCATAATTGTAAGATTCATATGAAGAATTTTCAAAATCTTTTAGCATGGAAATGTGGAGCTAATATACCTTCAATTATAACCTTTATACAGCGTATACGTTTATGTTTTTGTATGTAAGTATATATGTATGTTTGTAACGTTTTCGCCTAAAACTACTGAACCGATTTCAAAAATGTTTTCACTATTAAAAAGCTGCATTATCACTAAGCGACATAAGCTATATTACTTTCTCAAAATTAATAGGGATACCTAATAAAATGCATTAATGTAACCCAAGGTAGGAAAAAAATAGTCACTAAAAATCTGTCATCGCTTGCGCTCTGGAAACTATGGATGATAGAACATTATATTCTAGAGTATTATAGAACGTATTAATACCTACAAAAAAGTCAAGTAAAAATTAATAAAAGTACCGATAATAATCAAACCATATTATTCATACCTATGAATTAATCCTCATATTAAATAATATTATTAAAGACTGTTTCAATACCTATAAAAAACTTTTTAAATTATTAAAATCGGACATTCCCTTCATAAGATATAAGGAATTTAAAGAAAATAATGTTGTGATATAATGTATAGCGATGGCCATATTCATTTTGTTCGCAGTTTACCATTAAAAACTAAGTGAAATAATAGTTTTTATATCAACAAAAATGAATCTATAGTCCGAGTTAGTTGACTTTCTACAACCACGAGATAGATATACTGTACAATATACTAAACAAATACAATAAAATAAATAAAGCAGAACATATTATAAAATTAAACCACCACACACTGAAAAAAAAGAAAAAAATTTCTTAATGATCTGGACTATGATGCAACAGAAAATATGTTAATTTAATTACGCACATCCACACACACACACACACTCATACACACACACACACACATACACACACATACACAATCATTTACATTGTGATTATATCTTGTATTATGGATTAGTTTTAAATTTAGTTTTCATTTTCTATTATATAAGTAGGTTAGGCGATTAATATATTGTAAAATTAGGAAGACACTGACCTCTAAGTCACGGGCTTATCTAGTTTAGGGGTCCAGGGTATTTTAACTATGTACCTTTCTTTTTTATGCCCAAATCTATATATATATAAAAGCAACTCTGTTTTCCTTTGTTATCGATAAACTTGAAAACTACTGGACCGATTGGCATGAGACCATGACCATTCGACGTGGAATTAATTGGAGAAGGTTTTAGGCTATTCATTTTTTGAATTCCATCAACCCTTTACCATTTTTTTTTAATTTACGTGGACAAGTGGAAGGATTTGTTTCTGGTACGAAAACTCGAGCGCACAAAAACCAGCAAAATGTCTAACGTCACTTCAATGCTTAGAAACGCGTTTCCACACACCCTTCCACGCATTCACCCACGCACTCCCACACATCCACCCACGCACTACCATGCATCTACCCACACACTCCCACGCATGCATGAATAAAGTAACATAGAACATAAGAAATTTTAAGTAATGTTAACCATCGTAGTAACTGTTCTACTTATCGTAGAAATTTTATTATGGAACTAACTATAACCTTATAGTGTTTGACATAATTGTTAGCAATTGACAGAACAATGTAAATGCGTATGTATCAAGTACAAAAATATATATTGTAATACATACATACATAGCATCACGCCTCATTCCCAGAGGGGTAGGCAAAGACAACATCCTGCCACGATCCTTGCATATCTCCTTCGCTTCTTTCATTTTCATTAAACCTTTCATACAGGTTCGTCGGTTTAAAGTACTCTTGACTTGGCCCTTATTTAAAATGTCCTGGATTTGATCCAGGAACGTTCACCTTGGTCTTCCTCTTCCAACTTTCGCATTCACTTTTGACTTATAAATCCTTTTTGCCAGTCTCCTTTCATTCATTCTCTCTACATGCCCAAACCCGATGATGAGAAAAAAAAGTACACATGTCAGAAGTGAAACATCTTTGGCAAGCTAATTTTTAAGTCTTGTTTATATTTATTCAAATATAAAACTTAAGTTTTCAGAGACAGAGAGGGAAAAAGGAAAATATCTTAGGAATCTAATGAATCTAATTGTCATTAAAATATTATAAGTGTCGAAAATTATATACAAATAAATACAAATAATTTATTGAAATCTCTAATGAAGAATTTTGAATAAAAATATTACGTGTTTTTTGTCAATATTATAATTTAAATTTTGTTTTTTTTTTAATTAAAATTTAGAAAAGAGAATATTTGAAATATTTTTATTATAAATTTTATGAAAAATAGTATATTAAAAGATCAAATGACGAGTGGCAAATTAAAATGAAACATGTTATTTGTAAATATCAAAATTACCTAACCTTCAAATAAGTTAGCATAAAAATCGACGTAATCTACGTGACGCTAATCACAGGTTTCATCCGTAAAAGTTTTATCCTCTTGCACCTAAACAAGTTTCACTTTAAATAATATTGCTTACAGATAAGCGCCTGACTGTGATCACTCCTGATGTTAAGTGATGGAAGCTAATCTGGAAATAGGTAATTTACCTCGCATGGTTTCTGTACAGCATCGTACCGGAATAAAAATATTTTACTTGGAGGTACGTCTTTTCTAGTAGAGGAGTAACTAGCCAAGGTCGTCGTCGTCGTCGCTTCAACCGATGGACGTCCACTGCTGGACATAGGTCTCACGAAATGATGCCCACAAGGCCCGATCTTGTGCCGCCTGGCTCCAGCGGCTACCGGCGATCCTCCTTATATCGTCGGTCCACCTTGTGGGGGGTCTTCCTACACTGCGTCGTCCAGTGCGGGGTCGCCATTCCAGCACTTTCCGACCCCAACGTCCATCGGTTCGTCGGACTATGTGCCCCGCCCATTGCCACTTCAGGTTCGCGATTCGTAGAGCTATGTCGGTGACTTTGGTTCTGCTACGGATCTCCTCATTTCTGATTTGATCGCGTAGAGAAACTCCGAGCATAGCCCTCTCCATCGCACGCTGAGTGACTCTGAGCTTTCGAATGAGGCCCATAGTCAGCGACCACGTTTCGGAGCCGTAGGTCATCACTGGCAACACGTACTGTTCGAAGAGCTTCGTCTTCAGGCACTGAGGGATATCGGACGAAAATATCTGGCGTAGTTTCCCGAACGCTGCCCAACCGAGCTGGATTCGGCGGTTTACCTCTTTGTCGAAATTGGACCAACCTAGTTGGACTATGTGTTCCAGGTATGTATATTCGTCTACAATTTCGAGTGCGCAGTTCTCAACGATGACTGGGTGGAGCGGAACATGGATATTGGACATAACTTTCGTCTCATTCATGTTCATTTTTAGGCGCACCTGTCGAGAAGCTCTGCTGAGGTCATCTACCATTGCATTGAGATCTTCCATTGTCGAAGTCGTCTCTGTCACGATCGAAGCCTCCCAATAGCTCAGACTCTGTGGTATTTGGTTTTACACTAATCTATTTCTTAGTTTTAATAATTTTGAAAATGATAACGTTATAATTCCACTTTGAGAAAGATAAACGTCGGACGCCATACCACCCACTGCAAACTTTGTTAGCTCATAAAAATATCTCTATAAACACTTCAATTTACGTCAGAGCGTTATTATAAAGTAGCCTAACCTCGGTAACTTGATAAACGAAATTATAATTGTTAGGTTTTATTTACTACTAGCTGAACCCGCGAGTTCGTCTGCGTGGAATGTCTTTTGGGTAGCATTTTCATTAACTTAGGAATTGTTTTACAAATAAGTAACATACGTATAACCCCTGCAACCCCCCATGCGGGTGGAATTTCGTATAATCCGTTCTTAGCTGACCTTTACTAGGCAAAAGAAGTATTCCAACCAAGTTTCAAGTCTCTACGCCTTTTGGTTCCGGAGATATCGTTATGAGTCAACAGTTAACACCCCCGGAACCACAAATAGAGCAAATGAGTGATAGAGCAAATTTAGAAAATCGGTTTTTGTTTGAGCCTGGACTGGTTTTGGCAGTGATTAGTTATCACTCTACCAGCAACGACGTACCATTACGCAAGGAGTTGTGTTCAGGTACGATGCTGTGTAGATACTATAAGAGGTAATTTACCTCTTACCAGCTTAGCGTACTACCATCTTAAACATTATCATGTAAAAGCTCTATTCTTCGAAGTGGTTTTAAATATATAACATTCCTTCAAAGCTATTTATTAAAAGTCCGGAAATAATTGATACAAAATATTATACACTTTATCATTTTAATATCACTCCACAAGACTATTTATTTATTATTCACAACACTTTAATTATTTGAAATTAGTAGACTTAATACAATAAAATACAACTTGTCTTACTGCATGAACCTACAGTAATCCCGGACTACTTCGTGTATTGGCACTCGAGTTTCTTCGCTAAAGACATCGGGTGACGACACACAAAAGAGTACTTCCGTTTCGTTTTCAGCAGTAATATTAACGAATTAATAACTGTACAACTTTCGCTTACATAATATATCTCCCACCATATATGGTAAGATCACAATTAAGCGCTAATCTGTCACCAATAACAAAGTAATACATCACTCCTCATTCCCATAGGGGTAGGCAGAGACAACGTCCTACCACTTGCCACGATCCTTGTATATCTCCTCCGCTTCTTTCATTCTCATTAAACTTTTCATATATGTTCGTCGATTTAGAGTACTCTTGACCTGGCCGTTATTTAAAATGTCCTGGATTTGGTCCAGGAACGTTCGCCTTGGTCTTCCCCTTCCAACTTTCGCATTCACTCTTGACTCATAAATCCTATTTGTCAGTCTGATTTCATTCATTCTCTCTACATGCCCAAACCGTCTAAGCATACCTTTCTCAATTTTAGTCACTACGTCTTCTTTTACCACAACGTTCACTTATCACACTATTTCTTACTCCGTCACTCAGTTTTAATCCACTAATGCTTCTCAACGGTCTCATCTCTACCGCATTTATTTTACAGTATACAAGTATATAAATTCTTTCACCTCTTCCACTTTTTCCCCATCTATCAAAATATTGCCATTCATCATAGAGTCTCATCATCTTAACTCTATGACAAAATAATGTTGCGAGTATTAACTTTTCTTGCAAATATCTGGGGTTCTGTTTTGGATAGAGCAGATTTAGAAAATCGGATTTTGTTTGAATCTGGACTGGTCTTGGCAGTGGTTAGTTATCACCCTACCAACAACGATGTACCGAAAAGAAGAAAATAATAAGATAAGGAAAATTAATACAGAGGAATGAGTATTATGGTTTGATTATTGTAGGCACTGTTATTAACTTTTGAAATGTAAAAAAGTAGTTATAGTGGCATAACTACATTAGTTGGACATATGGTATCGGAGACTTTTTTGTAGATATTTATACGTTCTATAATACTGTAGAACATTTTTTTTTCTATCGTCAATTGTTTCCGCAGCGCACGCAATGACAGATTTTTTGTACCTAATTTTTTCACACCTTAGGTTACATTAATGCAATTTTATTAGGGATCCCTAGTTTTTTGAGAAAGTGGGTAAACTTGCTGACTGCTCTTATGAATCCCTTTTGCGGAGAGCTCAAAGCATTATAGCGGTTAGGGGAATACGAGCGTACCGTACAGTATCCTGGGCAGCGGCAACTCTTGTGGCGGGCGATCCCCCGTGGGAATTACAGGCGGAAGTCCTTGCGGCAACTTACCAGTGCAGGGTTGCCGGGAGGGCCGGAGGAGATGAGTGTCTTGATTTTGACGAGATGCGGAGGGTTAGGGCCCATGCTGACAGGGTTCTAATCCAAGTGTGGAAGGAGGATCTCGAATCCCCAATTGCGGGTGTGAACACGGTGGAAGCGATTCGTCCTAGCCTAGAACAATGGCTATCTAGGCAGCACGGATCGCTTTCTTTCAGACTGGTGCAGGTGCTGACCAGACATGGATGTTTCGGTAAGTACTTGCACCAGATAGCGCGGCGTGAACTATCACCTGTCTGCCACCAGTGTGGTGCATCCGTCGATACGGCGGATCACACTGTGGCAGAATGTCCGGCATGGGAACCGCAACGTCAGGCTCTGGTGTCGCTGATTGAAGAGGATCTCTCATTGCCAAGTATAATCGACTCAATGCTTGGCAGTGAGGTAGGATGGAATGCAGTTGCCTCCTTTTGCGAGGGTGTCGCCTTGTTGAAGGAGGCAATGGAGAGAAAAAGGGAAGGTGCTGCTGATGCCCCGCCCCTGCGAAGGCGGAGGCCAGGTAGTAGAAGGCGTCTTTTTGAACGCCTTTTGCCTCCTCCTTAAACCACTCTTTGCCGGTTGCAACCGGAAGTGCCAGAACGAATGCGTAAGGGAGCCTCTGACTCTTTCAATTCAGGTTGATGAGGGCGGCGCTGGGTTTTAGTGGGTATTCTAGCTAAGCTAGCGGGTCCCACACTCCCTGTCCTCGTGGTAGGGGTGCGTAAAAGCATTTCCCAGCGGAAAAAAAAGTTTTTGTCTGAAAACGTTACTAACATACAAATTCACATGTATACAAAAACGCAAATCTATCCTCTTTATAATATTAGTTTAGATAAAAGATACAGCTAAAAGAGCATTTTATAACCAATGGGACTAGAAAAAAAATCATTTTTTATAGTTACGTCCCTTTTGTTAGAACAGTAATGAACAGTATTATTCTTAGCTTCCGCTATTACGCTGAGTAAAGTTTTCATTGTATTGTATTAATTTAAGTATATCTAGGTATAGATCGTAAAACTGGCTACGTATTGTGTTGAGCTATAAATTTTAAGTGTTCATAAGTTTTTTTTCCTAAAGCATCGAAAGACGTTAATAATGAAGTCATAAATAAATCACAGTTTCACACCTGACTGTGTTTGCCTATATAGACGTCATAATAGATATAAACTCGTATATGGAAATTAGTGTTTGATTACACGTATTTTATGAGATGCTATACAAATCTTTTTTTTTTTCAATCTTATTTTAAAGAGCTTAATCGCTTGCGATTGTCACTCTGTTAAGTATTCACAATGATAACGTTTCTCTTAGACTCCATATTCTTTTTGTCAGAATATGGAGTCTATGGATTTATGAGTTAAGAGTGAATGGGAAAGTTGAAAGAGCAAGAAATTATTAAATTTTGTTCTTTAATTTAACTTAGAAAAGAGAATTTATGAAATATTTTATTCTATACTAGCAGACCCGACAGACTTCGTTCTGTCAAAAAGATTTGGAATGTGGCAGATTATAATTTTACGAATGATTTTCGAAATGAAATTACAGCAGTACTAAATATCTATAGCTCTTACATTTTATGACTATTCAATTTGGTCGGGTTGTGACTATTCAATTGATTTTGAACTTTGTGCAGCGCTAGTGCAAATAGACTCTTTGACGTTAGAAACACACCTACATTGCTTAGACAACAGTGAGTACTTGTAATTTGTTATGAACTTTATTGAATAGCAATAAAGGTCAAATGGACTCCACATTTTAGTAAGAAAACGTATGTATGGGAAACAGAAAAGGACATTTTTAGGGCTTTCCCCTGCAATTATTCGAACTTTTCTCTCCGTAAAAACCATGCTTGGACTTCATCGAACATTTAAAAAAGAATTGTCAAAATTGACCCAGGCTTTGTTGAGTTATGCGCTTACCATCACATTTTGCGATTCATTTTTATATTATAGATTTTATGAAAAATATTATCGATTGGTAAATTAAAATGCCACATGTTATTTGTAAATATTAAAATTACTTAACCTTCAAACGAATTAGCATAAAAAACGCTGCACATCTACGTGACACTAATTACGCTTTTCTTCCGTAATAATTTTACCCTCATGCGCCTAAAGAAGTTTCATTTCAAAAAGGTAAGGTAAATAACTCATTAACGTCCCACTGCTGAGCACAGGCCTCCTCATTCACCGGAGAGAGATCAGCCGAGTTTTATATGTGTCTATTTATATGTATTGTCATTGTATTAATAAGGTTTCTTCGTTTACGTTTCTGCTACTAAATGTTCCTATCAATTTTTTCTGTCGCATTTGCATCCCGGGCTATTTTTCCCCGTAAGTATTTGCGTTATCGTCGAATTTAATCTTTATTGTTGACTTATGAAACTACGCAAGTCGCTAATGTTATTAAAAAAGTATAGATGCCATAAAGCTTAGGTAAATCCGCTAAAAGCTGTGAAATTAACAGCTCGCCCGCGCAGTATTTACTGCCTCGTACAGTTTTTTGCTTGATAGCGATGCACTGCACACGCATCGCTGTCGTAGTGCAGTCGCGCGCACGCACATCGCCGATGCAGTACAGTGCATCCGAAGTGTGATATCGCCCTAACATTCCAATACGAAAAAAAACGATGGTTTTCCTATATAATTTAAATAAACCGGCGGCCTATCACTATGCGTAAAAATGCACATATCATAGTCCCCTAAGCGTCAGCTTCCACTTGCTAGTTGAATAATTTAGGTTTACACGTTCTTGATTTTGGCTCCAAATATTGAATCAATTTTTCAACATCGCATTGAATTTCAAATATGTCTTTATAAGCGTGATTGTATTTTTATTGTGAACTATTTCCGATTGTTGTTTCCTGGAGGTGGTTTGTGTTTTAGGACAGTGCAACTAAATAGGAATATGAGGTGAGATATTTGTTTATTACGTGAAGATTTGTTTTAAAAGCTAGAGAAATATTTTCTGTATTTCTAATTTATTTAACAATTTTTTTTCTTTTACTGTTGTCGTTTGTTTCGCAGTCATCAAATCGAAATAAAATAAAGTAAAGAAAGCTTTAAATAAATCCGCCATTAGCTTAAACAAATTTAGTTATAAATATAATATAATTATTTCATCAATTATACCCAATGTGGAATATGTAAATAATGATGATATACTTTAGATTTTTATTTAAAAAACAATTTTGTCCAAAAATCTCGTATGAATTATATAATATTAGTCTGTATTTTAATAATATATTGTACAGTTTGTCATTTTGTAATATTAATAATCTAGATTATAATACAATATATATAGCAATGTATTTCTTTTTAAAGTTCATGAGTACGATACGCTCTATTATCTAAAACCTTTCCTTTCCTATTATATATATAAATAATGCAATAAGCGTAAGGAAAATTTGTTACATATCACTTTATATTCTTTTAATGTTTATAAAATATAATGTTTTGCATAGCGAACATATATTTGCATCATTGCATTCATTTTTTTAAATTGTAGTGATAATAATCGTATATGTAACATATATAATGAAGGCTTTTATTTTGGTATAACATTGGTGTGTTTACCTTATTTTAGTTTAAACTAAAAAAGTGTAAATTAAACACTCAAAGGACACATTTAATGCCAATATTAATACATTTAGCACTATTTTACGAGTGCCAAAATCACTGCAAAAGTAGTGCCTGTATTGTATATTAATAAGCCTTCTTAAACTAAAAAAAATTATTATGTTAAAGCCTATTTTGTGCTTTATAATTATTACATATAACTTTCTATTAATACTTATATCCATAACGCCTTTCTTTAATGATCTGAAAGTCCATCAGGTTTAATCGTATAATTATATTATAAACATGGGATTAAAAGGTTAATATCCTAATAGATTCATCGATTACACATATATGCCTATATTCAAAAAAGAGCTCTTATTCAAACAAGCGAAAAACGAAGCCGTAGCACTAAACTTTGCGGTATAATTCCGAGTAGAAGCCAATAAATGATAAAAGATTCTTAAAATGGACCAATGCTTTATGAAACGTCAAGGTATTAAGATGCTACCCAAACTAATATTATAAAGAGGAAACATTTGTGTTTTGGTATGTACGTTTGTAATGTTTTCTCACTATAACTACTGGACCGATTTCAGAAATTTTTAAACCATTAGAATACTGCATTTTCACTTAGTGACATAGATGATATAACTGTTCCAAAAAAAAGGGTCACAAAAAATCTCTAATCGTGTGCGTGTGGAAAATATTAAAGATAGAACAAAAAAATGTTCTACATTATTATGGAACATATAAATATCTACAAAAAAGTCTGCGATACCATATGTCCAACTAATGTAGTTATGCCACTATAACTACGTTTTTACATTTTAAAAATTAATAAAAGTACAACAATAATCAAACCATATTATTCTTAACTATGTATTATTTCTTATTATATTAAATGATATTTTATTAAAGACTGTTTCAATACCTGTTAAATACTTTTAAAATAATTAAAATATGAATCGCATGAAAATTAGCGACCATTATAATTGGATCTGTACCTGATGTGTCAGCTCGTAAATAACAAATGTATTTAATAGTCAAGATAATGGAGTATATTTTGATCCTTCTTTAACCTAAAATCATCCTTTAAAAACTTGGAAAGCTAAGCATTTTTAGTGGTATAGAAATGTATAATTTTAGCGTGTTCTGTTAAGCATAACTATCCAAATATAATCTGAAATTTTAATCAAAAGTCACACCACAATTTACTAGGTCTTCTTCATTACTTAATTTGCTATAAATCATTGTTTGAATAATTAAATTGAGATTATTTAAATATCAGTCTGTATAATATAAATACTAGCAATGCCCCGCGGTTTCACCCTCGTAGATATCACACTATTTCTTACTGTCACTCAGTTTTAATCCACTCATGCTTCCGAACGCTCTCATGTCTACCGAATTTATTTTACTTTTGTGATTCTTCTGCCATACCCAACGTTCACTATTATACATAAGTGTTGGCACCAACACTCCAGCATGCACAGCCAGTCTAGCCCTTTGAGACACTTTCATTAACTTTTAAAATGCATAACAATAGTTATAGTGGCATAACTACAGTAGTTGGAGATATGCACACATACTTTTTTGTAGATATTAATACGTTCTATAATATTTTAGAACATTTTTTGGTTCTATCATTAATAGTTTCCGGAGCGTAAGCGATAACAGAATTTTTGTGAGTATTTTTTTCACACCTTGGGTTACATTACTGTATTTTTGTTAAGGATCCCTATTTCTTTTGGGAAAGTATGACGCTTAATGAAAATCCAGTTTTCTAATGTAAAAACATTTTAGAAAACTGTTTAGTTTTTGTGTGAATACCTTACAAATATACATACAATAATACAAATGTTTCCTCTTTATAATATTAGTTTAGATACACTCTATACTTACTATTTTTGTAACTTTTTTTAGTCTTCCAATTTGTTTGGACTGTTCTAACTTATTTTTACTAACTATTATTTAAATAATCCCCGCGATTAATTAAATAATTGCTAGTAGTATTAAATGCAATTCAATAACCGGACACGTATTATATCGTTATAAAATAGAAGTTCCTTTATCAATACGCGTTTTATATTCTAAGCAAACCTTTGTCTGCAAGGACATCCTACTTTATTAGCAGTGTTGCTCAACACTGGTCTATTTCTGAGTGCAGGGTCTATTTGTTATTCCAAGCCGGATTTGACATTGTCACAGATGTTCTATTCGAAGGACTTTTTGCTCATATTGGTCTATTCTTTTTGCACGTACAAGGTATCAACTTGTAAGAAATTAAAACGTTTTACGTAGTTTTATTGAGTTAGCTACTAAAGTTACAACGTCCCACTGCTGGACATAGGCCGCTTCTCTGATACCTTAATCTGAAGGCAGGACCTGTTCTCGTCTCCTTCAATCCTCCTTCGTACTCATCTGTGGCACCAAAGAGGAATACGCAAGCTGATGTTCTGATGTGTAACTTACAGATAAAGAGGGTTTCACTGGGTTTTAGTGGGTATTGCGAGGCTTCCTCACTCGTTGAGTCCCATTTTCCTGACCATTAGTAATAAGCTCGTACGTAAAGGCATTTGCCAGTGAAAAAAGGCCTCTTATTCATGAAGGAAGGGTTTAGGACCAGGCTGCTGCACTATGTTGGCAACACATATCCAAGGATTGCTACCTTTTTTTTAATGCTGGGAAATGCTTTTACTCTCTGAGCGTGGGACTCACTGGCTGTGCCAGGATACCCACTAAAACCCAGCGGCACCCTCGTCAACCTTTGATGACATTGTCACAGGTACGCTTGCAAACTCTCTCTGACAAGCCCGGCCGGCAAAGTAGATCACGGTTTCAAAGTGGAGCTAAAAGACGTTCGTAACGACGCCTCCTTCCTCCCAACCTTATCCTTTAGAGAATAGGGGCATCTGGTGCTCTTTCTCTCTCTCTCGCTCCATGGCCTTCTTTAACGAGATCATAGCCTCGCAGGAGAAGGTAACTGCACTCCAGGCCGCCTCACTACCCGGACATGCGGGTTTCTTAACACTATTTTATAATAAACAGCTTTAATATGCACATTAGATAAATATAGCGTTTAAAATTTTGATTTTGAAGCCATTTAATGTAGCAAATGTAAGAATAAATATTAGCAAGGGAATAAATTGCGTGCAAGGGTTAATATGGCGCCATGTAAGGCGCTAAGGTCTAAAGGCTCTTTCACATTGTATACAATTGACAATATTGTTTAATTCTATACGAAAAGGTTAAGAAGTTATTTGATAAAAAATGTGATGCTTACAATATTTCAAGACAATCTTTAATATTTAATTTACAGCCATATTAAGTAATATTGCATTCTATCGTTTGTTTGTTTAAAAATATATATGTCATATCCGGGGTTTGTCACAAACAAGTTGGAGGGGTATGGGCCTCGAGACAATGCATGATTACCCGGGATAATTTTCTCAGGCATTGATGATGCCCGGTATTTGTTTCTGCCCTTCATTCTAACGGGCTGGTTAGCTGCCCACCAGCTTACGCCGGCGGGAACATTTAGGTCAATCTGAGTTCTGCCACTGCCGTCGAGTCGTCAATGCCGTCATCTTCACCCACACCTGGTGGTGGTGACAGCAGGAGCTCACGAGGTGGTGGACGCACAGTGCTTTCAGATCTAGGATGCTGGCTAACATGTTCCTCACCAACTGCCGAACGAACACTTCCACGGTTGGTGTCACGATGAATGACGTCATTCCTGACGTACCTCGGAGCTCCTACTATGATTCGTAGGCACTTATTCTACTGGGTCTGCAGCCTCTTCCTCTGTTACTCTGAGCCGAAAGTGTACCAGGCAGGAGCCGCATACCTCAGTTTGGAACGGACGTAGCCTCCGTAGACTTTCAGTTTAGTATTTATTGGGAGACTTGAGATAAAGTAATACGTTGATATTTTCGTAAAAATACATTTCTGAATTGGCTGATAAGTTATACATCTAAATATGGTAAAATCATCTTAATAGTTATATTTATTAATGGGAACATATATTTATGGTAGCAGTTTAGTAGTCTTTATATTTTGATACGTTTATTTAGATCGATCGTTTTAGTTCATTGTAATTATGGAGATACTTTTATTATATTTTATTTTTGGTGATATAACAGCTCCTGAAATACAAGGTTGTCTATAAAACAATCGCAAGTTAGCGACAAGAACCCCTTTTGTATATTTGTTTTACTTAGTTTTCACTTTTAACTAAATACTTGATAAATAAGCGCTACAAGATAAAGTTTGCATAATATAAACCGAGAAACTAAGTTTAATTTACTTATATTTTTATGTTTAAGTGCAAATTTTATATTAGACCTCACTATATTAAAATCAAGATATATCTTATCAATAAGTTTTCTTTTTGAAGTGAAACTTCTGTGGGCGCGTCAGGGCAAAATTTTTACAGATGAAACGCGTGATTAGCGTCATGGAGATATGATGATTTTTATACTATATAGTTTGAAGGTTAGCTAGTTTTAATATTTACAAAATAACATGTGGCATTTTAATTCACCACTCCTCTTTAATATACTAATATTCTAATATTGCCAAAAAACACGTAGCATTTTTATTTACAATTAGTTATTTGAGATTTCAATAAATTATTTGAATTAAATTTCGACACTTTTAATATATTACTGACAATTATTTTCTTTAAATTTCTAACATATCTTCCTTTTCCCCTCTATGTCTCGTAAATCTAAAGTTTAAAAATATAAACAAGACTTAAAAATTAGTTTTCCGAAGAAGTTTCACTTCTGAGATGTGTACTTTGTACACAAGTACTTTTAATTTTTTAATTCTATCTGTTGCTATAAAAATGTAAATAAAAAATCATCATTTGGTTATGAAACAATGATGCATGTGAAAGTTTTTTAAATCTGAACCAATTAATGAGAATACAAATTCACGATCAGCTGATGCAAGCCATTAAAGTTGCCATATTGCCATAGCCTTTGCTGTTCTGTCTCTTTAAAACAAATTGGTTAAAGAAGTAAAGGTGCTTTCGCACTTTTTCTGCCAATTTGTTATTGATTTGTACACATAGCAACTTAACCCCTCGTAACAATATCGTGAAGCCCCACTGCAACGTAATTACTACACGGTTAATGTCAGGGAAGACAATACATACACGCTACGTCGTAGGCGTTTCAATAATTAATAAGCCATTACAATGATTACAACGATATAAATGTTACACTAGATATAGTTTAACAAACATTACAATGATAAAGAAAAAGTAAGTAAGTAACGTCCCACTGCTGACTGCTAAACGACGAAAAGATAAAAAAAATGAAAATTAAAAACTAAATATTCTAATGTGTATGTACTTCTGGGGAATTAAATGTTCGTTATTTACCATAAATTTAGTTCTATTACTAACTACTTACTCCTTTCACAGAATAGTTTAAGAGTTAGTCTAACTCCATTTAATAATAAAATCTTCTAGATATTTATAATTAATTCATTCACCATAGATTTACTTATAAAAATCGGTCATGTTGTAAACTAAATCAATGATTTTGAAGGTGGTATTATAAAACGGATTCTCCCCTTGAAAAATGTCCGCTGTCAAGGATTCGCTTAGCATTTAAACGTGATTTCTAACAAAAAAACCGTCATCCTTTGACGCAAATCTTTTTTTCAACAGGAAGAGACTAAAATTCATTCATATAGTATATTCATTCATTCAACAATGACGTAATAGGAAACTATACGATGGGTAAAGGAATACGCCTTTATTTAAGGTTCTAATTCAAAATATTTTCGACCTTCTACCGTTTTTTTTTCAATTCCTATTGTTAATTTACACTCTCAGTTCTATTAAAAGTACATTTATAAAGTTTTGTTTTATATTGAAATCTTACATAAACAATTTCCTACCCTTTCCTATGTAATGAATTTAAGAAGTTTATGATGGGGTAGCAATTGTTTAGTAACGTGTTATAAGGAGAGATTTATTATTATAATAATTATTCGAGTAACTTATCTTTCCTACTCACCTATTTGTCTTGTCAAAATCAGTTTAAACTTTTCTAACACGAGCCGAAATAAATTGAGAGATAAACATATATTTATTAATTAATATTTTACGTACCAAACAGTTTTTCGTAGCGAAAATTATTTTGTGATATATAAAAAGACGATTTAACGTATTGATATATGATTTTCAAATATATTTCTGAGGTAAAAACATTATAAGAATTATTATATTAATTTTAATACCATATTAGTATTACTAAGTCTCAGTTTATTACTCTCTAAAGATATGAAAATAATAAATAAAACTTTAACAAAAAAAAAAAACCACATTCAAAACAAACTCTCACAAATATGTTAATATGCTCTAAAAAGTAACAAAAAATTGCGTATACTTTTTTAGAGTTATTCTATTACCTCAATATTTGTACACCTACAAAACATGTTACTCATGTGAAACAGCACCGTTTAAATGAAATTTTACAAAGTTAAATTTACAATGATATCGTCACACCCGGGATCGAACCCGCTATCTAATACTCGTACGTTACAGGTTCATTATTTTGCCACCCCGCTATCACCAGTCTTTTATATAGTAATCACAACAATTACATAAAAAAAGCACTACACTAATACGCAAAAATTACCCCCCCCCCCCCATTGTTGTTGCCATTGAGGAGTTCCATTGATCATCATATTTAACTTCCACAATCACTTGACCATACGAAATTACGGTAGATGACTCAAATATCCGGAGATCTTATAAAAGATTCTGCCGAGTATTCCTAATTTGCTCCTAAGAAGAGTTCCGTTACTTTGGATCATGGATCCCACAATCAAAACCTAACCAAACTGTCATCAACCAACCCTTGAAGTATATCCTTTCCAATAAAAAAAGTATCATCGAAATCGGTTACAGTGGTCTTGAGTTATTCGTCCACTTATCGAGCACACGCTTAATGCAAATTTAAGACTTATCCGGTTTTCTCATGGATGCCATCATCAGAAAAAAATCATCAAGATTGGTTCGCCCAGTCGAAAGTATATAAAAAAATACAGACGAATTGATAACATCCTCCCTTTTTTGAAGTCGTTTTAAAATTGGCTAAATAAACAATAAAATTATGGGAATAAATTAAAACTTTGTCACCGTGATATGATGATGAATCAACTTGGCAGGTGGTGAATTTAAAAAGAGTTAAAAATCCTTTATTCGTCTCTCAGTAAAAGTGCATTATTTCACGATACAAAGGTTAGACGGATAATTATAAAGTACTTAGGACAACGACATTATATTATTTATAGCCCCGCTTTGATGTCTGTTTGTCGACCCGACTAACCTGCGCGTTGTTTAGATTCAAACGTCTGTATGTGAATTGGCGTATTACAGGCGTGTATGCCATGATGGATCCTATTCATCAAGGGATGTGATCAAGATATTCTCCATTAAAGTGGGCTCAAAAAAGCACTTTTGAATCGTCAGTAGTCTGACCCTTGGTTATAAATCTAGCACCGGTTCGGAAAGTTGATTCCGCTGAAAGGAAACCGGCAAAGAACTCAACGGTTATTCCTTTAAACACAGTTTTTGTACGTTACAATGTGCAACTGGAATCAAGTCCAAACGTCATTGCCACCTAAATAATCTTCAACATTATAATATGCCTTTTGTAATAGGACGTTTTTAAAAATTTCTGGAGGCAAACCCAGAAGTGATTCGGGTATTTCATTTAAAATTTGTATGACAAAAGATTTCTGAACTGTCTCTAAAATGTGGCTTTACAAGTTTGTTTTTATTTCTTGCATTAAACTTGTGTGTATCGCTCCTTTTGCCGTATAAACGAATAATATCATGGATATATAACATGTTATTCAATATATATTGCGATGTTACTGTAAGAATTTATATTTCTTTGAATATTTCGCCTAAGGAAACGCGAGATTCTAATTCATATATTGCACTCAATCAATATATCAATATAATATTATAATCCTTCCATATCGAAGTGATATTTCTTTACGCAAGTCAGAAGACAGCTCTTTCTCAACAAAAAGGAATCATTATTTTTTCTTTTTTGTTGTGGAAGAGGTAAGTTTATATATTTGTCGGAGAATAAGAGAGAATGAGAGAAACATAAAGCATAGGGGCGTAGGGTTCTCCGCCGACATCGTCATTAATGGCATTCATAATCTTCATACTGTCGGCGTTGATGGGTAATGTTGGTGCAACGAAATACTCAGATTATAATGTTCAATCACTTCCCGATATCAATTTACACAAACTCATTAATAATAATAGCTAGGAAGGCGACAGTTTTAAAAGTCGACCGCACCGGCGGGCCGTGACCCGAGAAAGAGAAGCGCGCCGGATCGTCACTTATTGACTCTGTCCCACGCCGATAGACAGATGGCGCCAGCGTTCCACAGACTATAGCACTCCGACATATTAAAATAAGGTAGATGATGAAATAAAGTATTTCTTGAATATTTACGTGTGTCTTTGTGTGTGTGCATGTGTGTAAGAGAGAGAAAGACCGCACGCGCGCGTGGTTGTGTGTGTGTGCGTGTGGAAGTGTGTTCTTATGGGTGGAGAAAAGATCGGAAAAGAAAAGCGAAAAAAGGATTATGAGGTAAACGTAACATTTTGTATAGATGTAAAGTTTTATTAATACTGTATATGAGCTGTTTTATACTGTGTATGTTTATGAGCTATAGATATATAGTTCGTTATAACTGTTATACTACGTCGTGTTATTTGCTTTTTGTGGCAAAAGTATGTTAAAAAATAATTAAATATATACCTTTTAATGTCCCAAAAATACCATTTCATAAATATCTGATAGTAATGGTTTACTATTTCTTTTTACTCGTATGATTAGTTGTTGGACATTGTGTCGATAATTTTATAATATACTTGAATTATTTCAGATAAAAACATATATAACAGCTAGCTTTTCCAGATTCTATCACCCGTGGTGTTCATAATCCCGTGGAGATATGGGTAAATTCGTTACTTGTTACCTGAAGACACAAAATATTACAACAAAATCGATCCAGCCGTTTACGATAAGTGCATTGACATACACTCTTTATTTTACACCTTAAAAGAAACAAAATTACATATTATGTTTAAGGTTTACACAAGGAAATGTACAAAAAGGCGGTCATATAGCTACTCAGCGATTTCTTCAAGATAACCTTAAGGAGAAGGAGATATATATAAAGATAAAAATTCAGACAATAAAATACTTAGATCTTAATAAAAAATTAATCATAAAAGTATTAAATAAAATCGTATGACGTTCCTAGTTAACTAACAGTACCCTACTCACTTCGAGTTCTATTGGATGAAAAAAAGGTCCGGAAGTGATAACTAAAGTCGGTTCTTTTTTGCTAACAATATCTCAGAAAAGGCTTTAGTCTCCCTTTTAGATATCTGTTTTTTTGATTGCCCTTTTGAAAGAATTTAATTTATACGAAAGATTTTTAATATTCAATCCTTTGTAATAAATTTTGGGTGTAGTCTGACAGGAATTGGTTTATTTGCCGGTTTTTTTTTATAAAAAAGAGCAAATTTAGAACCACGTAATCTCGTCGTAAAGCCATCGAGTAATAAGTTCGTGTTTTACATAAATAGATGAAAAGCAAACAGAAATAAATATCTTGTAATAAATCCTAGGCATAATCATCGATGTAATGAAATAGTTATTTGGCGATTTTATAAATTAAAAACACAAATGTAGAACCAAGTAACCTCGTCATCGCAATTGAAATCATCAAATAATACGTTCATATTATTACAAAGGTGTATGAAAGGTAAGTAAGTAAAGTAAGTAGCAGCCCATTAACGTCCTACTGCTGGGCACAGGCCTCCTCACTCATACGAGAGAGAGTGTTTAGAGCATAGACTCACCACCGACGTGACGGCATTCCGACACGACCGGAGTGAGATCAGGCGCAGGACGGACAGCTTAACGAGCTCTCCGAGGCACGGGGGTGGATCACACTGCCAATTTCCCAACTTCGGGCAAATATTGAGAAAATCTTAATATAAAACTCAGTATCGAATTATAAATTGACTCGAACCCAGAACCTCACGACTGTAGTCGAACATGCTAACCACTAGACCAATGAGGCAGTTGGTAGAATATGTCGTATATAGTATGAAAGGTAAATGAATTGTATTAAGAGAATTATGTATTTCAAGTGAGTAGTACGTTTTCCAATACAGAATTAAACATGTTTGTACAAATTCCAGCTATTTCCAAGCATAAATTGTAATTTAATCAATGATTATTTAGCGCTTTTTAAAGTAAAACCTTTTTTTACACACGCTTGACTTGGGGAATAAGTTGTTGACGGCGTAGGGAGGGCGTTACGAAAATTGTGATCGAGCGAGGAAGATTGAAACAATGAAGGTTTTGTTTGTTGAAAGAAAGAGAGTTTTACTTCGGTCATATGATCTGAAGCACACTCGTTTTTGTCATAAAAAAAATAAATTTAGGGCCAAGTAATCTCATCGTAACGTCATCGAAATAATAACTTCGTAACTGTACAAATATATAATTTTTAAGAGCGTGTGTATGTCACAGAACTCCTTTTTTTTCGCTGGGGCACGCACAAACATCAATCATAGATTGGGAGTGTGGGACTCGGCGTGGGAGGAAAGCTCACAATATCCATTAAAACCCAGCGGAACCCTCTTCATCGGTGAGTGAGACGCCAAAGGATCAGCTTGCACATACCTGCCTGGTGTTTCGGATGAGTCCAACTGCAGATTCATGGCAGCGGGAGCAGGTGCATGGCCGCCTAGTATCCCGCCCCCTTCGACGGTGAGAGCCTCTCTCGTTATCGGGCCTTCTTTAACGAGACTACAGTGTCGCAAAAGAAGAGCACTCCCGCCCAACATCACTCACTAGAGAGCATGCTCTGCAGTATAAAATCCCTATCAATCAGAACCACCAAGATGTAACCCCGAAGTCTCCAGGCTGCACAGTCCACCACAAAGCGCTGTGCTGAGTCAATAGCTGCATCACACTCATGGCAGTTGGGCGACTCCTCTCGACCCTGATCCAACAGACATAGGCGTTGAGCCCTCGCTGCTGCCCTGTTGTCACTGAACTCCTGCTAAACAACTGGACCGATTTTTTTTTATTATTTGAGTCTACAACTTCCTCATTGGTCAAGTCGTTAGCATGTTCGACTACAGACATGAGGTCCTGGGTTTGAGTCCTAGATCGGACTAATTCAAAAATCAATATTGAGTTTTCTATTAAGATTTTCTCAATATTTGCCCGAAGTTGGGAAGTTGGCGGTGTGATCCACCCTCGTGTCTTGGAGAGCACGTTAAGCCGTCGGTCCTGCGCCTGACCCCTCTCCGGTCGCGTCGGATTCCCCTCACATAGGACTATGAGAGTGAAGGAATAGAGAGTGCACTTGTGTACTATGCCTGCCAATCTGCAGTGGAGGAGCGTGGTGGGTCTATGCTCTAAAAACTCTCGATCTTCGGAGTGGGGAGGCCTGTGCCCAGCAGTGGGACGTGAATGGGCTGCTTTTTACTTTTTTTTTAATTAAATCCGTGCTTACGTATATTTCTACAGTATCAAGAACTACGCGGATGATACCGCCGGGAAAAGCCAGTATTATATAAACATATGAAAGCCAAACGAATTCTATTAAGAAATGAGGCAACTTTGTAAATTTCGAGTGAACAGCACGTTTTCCAGTTCAGAAATAAATATGGACGTCTTTTGCACCAAAATAGAAACATTGCAGCAATTATATTAATTCGTTGGTAAAGTTTGACTAAATAGTTCCTACTGCATACATAGATTTTAATGTGGACATATTTATCTTCTGTCTTTTTCAGTCTCTAACTTAGATTACAAAAAAAAGCGCCTGCCACCCACAGTGAAACAGCGTGGTGGGTCTGTGCTCTAATAACCTTCTCTCCTATGAGTGAGGAGACCTGTGCTCAGCAGTGAGATTTCAATAGGCTGCTATTTTCCTATTAGAAGTTTTAAGAACTAAAATACGTAGAAGACATTAGTAAATACGTATAGCAAACTCCCAGAAGACGTAGGTGTCAATTAATAAATTCAAATACTTTGTTAAAAGAAAATTCATTTACTGCCTAGTGGTTAGTCTTTTTGGCCACAGACATGAGGTCCTGGGTTTGAGTTCTGGGCTCGGGCCGATTCAAAAATGGATATTGAGTTTTCCACGTTAAGCCGTCGGAATTGCGCCTGATCTCTCTCTGATTGTGTCAGATTCCCGTCACATCGGACGATAAGAGTGAAGAAATAGAGAGTAAACTTGTGTACTATGCCTGCCAACCCGCAGTGGAGCAGCGTGGTGGGTCTATGCTCTAATAACCCTCTCTCCTATGAGTGACGAGGCCTGTACCCAGCAGTGGGACATCAATACCCTGCTACTTACTATAATTTAAAAGAGTATTGAGACATAAAAAGGCGTGGGAGTGAATGACTTGCTCTTATCTTTCTAAATATAATAAAATAATGTAATGATGATGGTAAAAAGGATACTCGAATGAATTTGTTGTGGCTTCTTCTCAGGACAGGGCGCAAAGGAATCATATAATCATCATTATCATTATTCTAAACTAATGTGTGGATAAATCTATAGTTAACTATTAAAAAGTTCTGTAAAGGCCTACTTGAATGAAGAATATTTGAATTCAAACAGTTTTATTTTTACTAGCTTGAAGTTAAACTTAAGAAATAAAAATTAAATTGCTGTAAATTCTAATAGGCTGCATAATAAAATTGACATTTCATTTAAAGGTGCATACTTTTTTTTTAACAAATTCCCAGAAAAAGTTACAAAGCCGTCACTAAATACATTTAAATATTTTATTGAAAGAAAAGTAATTGATAAATCACTCTATAATTTGAAGGACTACGTAGAAGATAAAAAGCACGGGAGTAAGTGAAAAACTCTAATCTATATAAATTACAAATATATATTGTAAGAGAAGATAAAAAAAAAACCTACAGGGTGCGAAGGAATCCTCGTATTTTTAGATTGTAAGTCGTTCTTTAATATCATCAGGCGTACTTTGAAATAATATATGAAAAAAGGATATTTGATTTAAAAGTGGTGTAAAGGCCTATTTGAATAGAAATGTTTTGAATTCGAATTGAATCCTATATAACAGACAAATTCACTAAGTTGATTTTGAAAGAGAAATGACAATGGCTTTAATATTATAAATTACTTGGAAACAAATGTACTTATTTTGTTGCGCTTAGGAAGCCATGGAAACAAAAACAATCTGTGCTTAAAGGATTTGTGAAATCGAACATCCTGTAGCTTAGGATATTTGCATAGGGTTGTAGAAATTTTATTCTGAATACTCTTTTAAAACAAATACAAAATACAAGATTTTCTTTTCAAGTTTAAATATATTAGATACTTAAATATATTTAATTAACAATATATTCGTACTTTAATTAGGCAATTATTTTGTCAGCCGTCAGCTTGGCAATATGGTTTTTTTCTAATTTATTTAAGTTTGTACTGATAGAAGGCTTCGGCGTGGCTAGTTACCAAACAATAGACCGTCAAATACAAAAAAAAATATTCCAGGATGTTGTACTGTGGAAACTATTATGTGGTATGTTACCATCATTTTTTATTGCTGCCAGTTTAGCGCTTGACTGTGATTTCACCCGATGGTAAGTGATGATACAGTCCAAGATGTAAGCGCGCCAATGTGGTAAGTGGCGATGCACCACTCATGACTTTTAGACAGCATCGTATCGGAACACAAATCTCTTTGTTTGGTGGTACGTTTTTGCTGACCAGTCCAAACTCCGACAAATTAGAAAATATAATTTACTAAAGTCATCCTTCTGAGGATTTTTAGCTATTTAATAGTCTAAATTAATTTCAGATTTAGTAGCTAGGTAGGAATGAAAGTGAATGTAAACAAAACGAATGTTATGCTTTTTGAAAGAGATGAATCTATGATGAATGGCAATATTTTGATAGATGGGGAACAAGTGGAAGAGGTGAGAGAATTTGTATACTTGGGATCTAAATTTACAAAAGATGGAATATGTGAAAGTGATATCGAAAGGAGAGTGGATGCAGGAGATGACATGGTCTCTGCCTATCCCTATGGGAATGAGGCGTGATGCTATGTATGTAGCTACAACTGTACCTCGCAATTTTTGTTGTCATTAGTTTTTTGAATGGATGCGAATTTAAAGACGTATTCACTTCAAAAGTATGCGAAAATATGATTTCTGTCAATGCGCTTAGTTGACAACGAAGTAAATATTTCTAACATTAAGTATGGCTGTCCAATATTTATAATAACATTAGCTGATTCGACTGACTGTTCCTTCTTAACAATGAATATTCAATTCTAGTTGGTGCAATTAATAAATAAAATAATTATTCAAAAAATATTATTAATTATATTATTTTAATCGCATTTTGCAATTCATTCATTTGATTATTATATGAATAGTTTTGTTGGAATTCCGACATGGGAACAGGCGACATGCCACAAACACTTAGTTCTTTATATCGCCAAAGCACTAAGCAGTTTTTATTAGAATAGTTGCAATGGTGGTGAAGTTATCTTAAAATGTCTAATGTTTACGCAACTTTTATACTTGTTTCTTACATAACAATTTTATTTTGACTATATTAAACACAATAATAAAATAATTAGCGTAATTTGTCAAGCCTCTCAGGCGCAATGCCGTGACCAAGGGAAATAGGAATTCAATTGTCTATATATAGAAGATATATAGATTATTATTGCATAATTGCAAAAAAAGTCTATTATTTTTTCACATCAAGCCGCTGAAACGTTAATGAGTTTTATTATGGAGCTAAAACATACCTTGAATACGGAGATAGGCTACTTTGAAAATCTTTCCAGGAGGCATGGGACGCTTTCCTACAGACTGGTGCAAGTTTTGACCGGGCATGGCTGCTTTGGAAAGTTCCTGCACCAAATTGACCGAGAGGAGTCGCCTGCTTGCCACGAGTGTGGTGCAGCTATCGACTCAGCACATCACACTGTGGCAGAATGCGCAGAATGGGGACCTCAGCGGCACCAAGCGGTGCCGCTGAGGTCCCCATTCTATATATATATGTGCGTGTGTGTCGGAGAATAAGAGAGAACGGAGAAGCATAAAGCACAGAGGCGTAGGGTTCTCCGCCGACATCGTTATTAATTGGATCCAAAGTTATGCTTTTTGAAAGAGATGAATCTATGATGACTGGCAATATTTTGATAGATGGGGAACAAGTGGAAGAGGTGAAAGAATTTCTATACTTGGGATCTAACTTTACAAAAGATGGAAGATGTGAAAGTTATATTGAAACGAGAATGAATGCAGGGAATATGGTAAATGGTGCTTTGCACGCCTATATGAATAGCCAGATGGTGTCTCAAAAGGCCAGACTGGCAGTGCATGAAGGAGTGTTGGTGCCAACACCTATGTATGGTAGTGAAAGTTGGGTATGGCAGAAGAATCACATAAGTAAAATAAATGCGGTAGAGATGAGAGCGTTGAGAAGTATGTGTGGATGAAAACTGAGTGACAGAGTAAGAAATAGTGTGATAAGAGAACGTTGTGGTATAAAAGAAGACGTAGTGACTAAAATCGAGAAAAGTATGCTTAGATGGTTTGGGCATGTTGAGAGAATGAGTGAAAGAAGACTGACAAAAAGGATTTATGAGTCAAGAGTGAATGCGAAAGTTGGAAGGGGAAGATCAAGGCGAACGTTCCAGGACCAAATCCAGGACATTTTAAATAAGGGCCAGGTCAAGAGTACTCTAAACCGACGAACTTGTATGAAAGGTTTAAGGAGAATGAAAGAAGCGAAGGAGATGTGCAAGGATCGTGGCAAGTGGAAGGACGTGGTCTCTGCCTACCCCTATGGGAATGAGGCGTGATGCTATGTATGAATGTATAAATATTCTATATAACCATTGACAGATTTTATAAGGGACCTTCATGTTTGCATAAGTACTACTTGCTAATACAAACATAAAGCTCTGCAAGTGCAAAGCTGAGCGATATAAGTAAAATTGGTTGTACAACGTATTTATTCTATTTTTAATAATAATAAATAAGCCTTAATGTAATATAGTTGTACTAATGAAATAAAATTATTTGCATTAAAGCACATGCCCTTAATAATTCTAATGCGATAACACTATATGGCCTTGACATAGTCTTATAATACACACAGTTATAATTAAATAAAGCTTATATCGTTTCCTTAGTATCGAGTATTTTTCAACTACTGATTGGAACTGATTGTAATGTTTGTATTTCAGAACTTTTATTTACACGTGTGTGGAAAACCAAAAGTACATTGTATGCTATCCATTTTCCAAGGTTAAGTTTCCATAAATGTGTTTGTTATTCAAAGATATAACTCTTGAGAATAACTTTAAATCCATAAAAGTTACGCAAATTACGCAAATAATCCAGTTACGCAAATAATCCAAACTTTTCACAATGCGTTGGTAGGTAAAATTATACAATTACACTACTACTACTCATAAGATACTAACATCTATAATATAAAAATGAACCGCAAAATGTGTTGGTAAGCGCATAACTCAACAACGCCTGGGTCAATATTGACAATTCTTTTTTTTTAATGTTCATTGACGTCCAAGGATGGTTTTTACGGCAAGATCGAATAATTGCAGGGGAAAACCCTAAAAACAGGCCTTTTCTGTTTCCCATACAATCGTTTTCTAACTAAATTGCAAAGTCAATTTAACCTTTATTGCTATTCAATAAAGTTCATAATGAATTACAAGTACTCATTGTTGTCTGAGCAATGTAGGTGTGTATAATAATAAAGTGCAAATTGACTCTTTGACGTTAGGAACGTCAAAGAGTCAATTTGCACTTTATTACCGTTGCACAAAATTTAATATCAATGGAATAGTCACAACCGGACAAAATTTAATAGTCACAAAATGTAAGAGCTATAGATAATTAGTACGGTTGTAACTTCATTTCGAAAATCATTCGTAAAACTCCAATCTGCCACATTTAAATCTTTTCAACAGAACGAAGTCTGTCGGAACTGCTAGTGTATAATATTATGTATTGTCAGTAAGGTACATTAAATAATGAATTAAAATATATCAGTAACGCGTTGGCTATTAGTTGGTACAAATATACAATAGTATCTAACGATTGAAGTGAAACTTCTTTAGGCTCATAAGGATAAAATTTTTACGGATGAAACGCGTCACAAAGATGTGTAACATTTTATATCCTAATTCGATTGAAGGTTAGGTATTTTTAATATTTACAAATAACATGTGGTATTTTAATTTGCCACTACTCATTTAATAATTTTTTTACTATTTTTTATAAAACATAAAATAAAAAGATTTTATAAATTCTCTTTTCTAAATTTTAAATTCTAATATTGAGAAAAAACTCGTGGCATTTTTATTTACAATTCGTGTTTTTTGGGATTTCAATAAGTTTATTTGTATTAATTTTGGATACTTAATATTTTAATGACAATGAAATTCATTAAATTCCGATCAAATCTTCCTTTTTCCCACTCTTTAAATCTCGAAAATCCAAAGCTTTAGATTTGTGTAAATATGAACACGACCTCAAAATTCGTTTTCCAAAGAAGTTTCACTTCTGGCATGTGTACTTTGAACGCACGCATTTTTTATTCTCAATTGATTTCCGAGGCATTTTCAATAAAATAGTTTTGCACTTCAATAATATTTGAAATGTTAGTCCCAACCCTTATTAAATCGGTGTTTATATAAAGAAAATTACAGGAACGTCTTGTTTATGTCAGATTGCTCACTCTTAATCATCGTCCATTAATCCTTTGAATAAAGTGAAACATCGATAAAGCTCTGTTGGTTTTGTGTACTTACCGGCTTACTTACTTATAGATTTAAGTAAGTAACTCACTTGTATGTGTCCAATAACAAACGTTGGTAAAACTTTTATGATAAAACTGTGTACAGACTATTTACTACTAACTTATTAATCACAAAATTGTGGAAACTATAGGTCCAACTGACTTGAAGTTTGGCATAGTTACTCTTGTAGCAACGTAGGCGATTATTAAGAACGGGGTTACCCATGTTTCCGCGAGATTGATCGACATAATTAACGACAGTTGCCACGGTCACCACTGCTAAAGGTTTTTATTACCAAATTATGACAGATTAAAAATTAAAAGTGCGTGTGTACAAAGCACACATGTCAGAAGTGAAACTTCTTTGGCAAACTAATTTTTAAGTCTTGTTTAAGATTTCTGAAACTCAGAGGGAGGGAAAAAGGGAGATATGTTAGGAATTTAATTCTTATTAAATATTAAATGTGTTGAAACTCAATAAAAATAATTTATCGAAATCTCAAATAACGAATTATAAATAAAAATGCCTGTTTTTTTGTCAACATTAGAAATTATTAATTAAATTTTGTTTTTCAATTTCAAATTTATAAAAAAGAATTTATGGAATATTTTTGTTGTATATTTTACGAAAAATAGTATATTAAATTAAATGATTCGACGCATCACACAATGGGGACCTCAGTGTTCCGCATGGGGACCTCAGCGACACGTCTTGGTGTCGCTGATTGGAGGGAACCTCTCGTTGGTGAGCATAGTTAGAGCAATGCTTGCTAACGAGACGGGCTGGAGGGCAGTCGCTCCCTTCTTTTAGTGAGACAAAATGTCATCGGCGCTCCACCTATACGACGGAGGACGCGGAGGAGCAGGATGCGTAGATTTGCGCATCTTCTTCCCCCTCCATAAACTATTGAGATGAGGCGGCTAAATCCGGGGTACCAGAGTGGATTGTGTACTCGTACCTCTGGCTCTCCACTCAGGGATATCAAGCGTTCCACTGGGTTTTAGTGGGTATTCTGACCTTTCAGTGAGTACCACACTCCCTACCCGGGGTGCGTAAATGCATTTCCCAGCGTCAAAAAAAAAATTAAAAGAAGAGTGGAAAATTAAAATGCCACATGTTATTTGTCAATAATAAAACTACCTAACCTATAAACGAATCAGTATAAAAAACGTTGCACAAAAAAAAGACCTAAAAAAGTTTTACTTCAAAAAGGATCCAACAAAACAATGAAAGAAATACAAAACACATCTTATTTTTTGTATTTCTTTCATTGTTTTGTATTCGATTGTAATAAGGGTACGTAGACGAACTTTCGCGCTTTAATCTATACTCTAATCTCGACATTTGCGAAAATATCGATCTGATTAACTTGAAATTTCGTTTAGTTACTTCTGTCGCAAAGAAGACAGAATGGGTTACCATATTCCCAAATGGAATACATTATTCACTCAATTATTTTGAAATTCGTCATACGTATTTGAACATTTAAGAACGGATTGCCACAGAATCAAGAACTACCGGGGTAACACCGCACGGAACGACTATAATGTACATATACGAGCTATTTTGTTCAAGAAAACTGGTGAGAGGCTTTGGCAATGGCTAGGTATCCCCCTACCAGCAAAGACGTGTCGCAAAATAAAGTATTTGCATACTAAGTGCCTCATTGGTTTAGTGGTTAGCATGTCGGGCCAATTCAAAAATCAATATTGAGTGTTCTATTAAGATTTTTCCAATATTTGCCCGAAGTTGGGGAGTGTGCGGTATGATCCACCCCCGTGCCTCAGAGATCACGTTAAGCCGTCGGTCCTGCGCGTGATCTCTCTCCGGTCGCGCCGGATTCCTGTCACATCGGAATATGAGAGTGAAGGAATAGAGCAATAAAATAGCAGCTTGGTGGATCTATGCTCTAATAACCCTCGCTCCACGGAGTGAGGAGGCCTGTGTCCAGCAGTGGGATGTTAAAGGGCTGCTACTTATTTGCATAGTATGCTGTGCCGAATTTGGTATAGTGATTAGCATGTTCGACTACGGACACGAGGTCCTGGGTGCGAGTACCGGGTCGGGTCAATTCGAAATCGACATTGAGTTTACAATATTTGCCCGAAGTTGGGAAAAATTTGGCGGTGTGATCCACCCCCGTGCCTCGGAGAGCACGTTAAGTGATCTCTCTCCGGTCGTGTAGGATTGCCGTCACGTCAGACTATGAGAGTGAAGTAACAGAGAGTACACTTGTGTACTATGCCTGCCAATCCGCAGTGGAGCAGCGTGGTGGATCTGTGCTCAAAAAACCCTCTTTCATGAGTTAGGAGGTCTGTGCCCACTAGTGGGACATTAATGGGCTGCTTTACTATGCTGTCTAGAAACCAAACCAAGTAGGTTAATTATATCTTATCTATTTATGGCATCAATTTTAGACCTATGTTATCACTCACCATCAGGTAAGATTACAGGAGAACTCTAACCCGTCAGCATTAAATAAAGTAGAAAAAAAGGTCATCCGAAATTACGCGGGTAGCATCAATGCTACCCGCGTAATTTCGGATGACTCAGTGGATATAATTCTACATGTAGCTAGCTGTTATCAATAACAGCTAGTTACATGTAGAATTATATCCACTATATTATTAATTACAAAATTTTATTGAAACTTGAAAAGAAAATGTATTAATAATGATTCACTTGAAATAACATTTCCTTAGAAACGCGAAATAAATCTAAATTGCCCGGCACCGATCCGCTTTTCTGCAAACCGTGTAAATCCTTGTAGTTATTTATACGCAGACGTCTCGAAAACGGGTAGCATTAAGTAAAATACATCAAAACACAGACAGAAATACAAAAGCGTGGCAGACTGACGGGCAGACGGCTTATTTATAGTGATTTTTACCCCTTTGTGACATTTATTGATATATTTATTCGTGTTACTCATTCGACATTGGCACTTACAGCTTCTGAAACAATTGTGGGAGCCAAAACGTATTAAGGAAGTTCATTTGTTAGTTTGTACGTAACAATATTAGTTTTATACCCAATAACTAAACAAAACTATAAAAAACATAATTAAAAGTGCGTGTGTACAAAGTACACATGCCAGAAGTGAAACTTCTTTGGCAAACAAATTTTTAATATGTTATTTATTTATTTATTAATATATTTTTAATAGATATGTTAAGAATATGATTTTCATTAAAATATTAAATAAAGTAAATACAAATGTCGCGTGTTTTTTTTTGTTAATATTAGAAATTATTAATTAAGTTTTGTTGTTTTGAAATATTTGTGCGGAGCCATTGTTTACGTGACGAAAGCGCGCGCGAAAATTAATATGCCACATGTTATTTTTAAATATAGAACTACCTAACCTTTAAACGAAATAGCATAATAAACGCTGCACATCTACGTGACGCTAATCACGCGTTTTAAACTTCAAAGAACTTCACTTCAAAAGGTAATCCAAAAAGTGATAGGAAATGATTACATTAACTATGTTTTTGAATTACTTGTATAAAATATTTATATATTTTCTATTAATTTATGTAAAACATCTCAACAGAGTTTAAAAGAAACTAAAGTTATTAAATTGTACTCTTTCATAAATCGCATTTTTCTCTTAGATAGTATGATTATCTAAAATGTATTTTTTATCTTCACAACATGATTTTATTAACAATCATTTTTAGAAAGAGAAGTGAATCTAAGCTTTCAAAGGAAGGAACAAATATTACCATATTATTATTACTGGTGTCCTCTAGAACGACTTAAATATACGATGCATTAAAGACATATTATTTACGATTACAAATTTTAACACGCTTAAATTCAATAGTAATTTCAATAAAGTAATTGCCTTTCAATAATAGTGAAATTACAAAATACAATGTAATTCTCTAGTAAGTACAGCTCCATTCTAATTTTACAAAAGAAAACATTAGAAGACGTAAAGCAAACAATTTATTCACCCGCCAAAAGGCAACAAAGCAGCACGTGAAAGCTAATAAAGTGAAACCTGAACAATCAGAAAAGGTTGTTTTCATAAAGAAAAACAATTGAAACGAGCTGTCATCTGCAAACGACCGTATTTGTTGAAGAAATATAGGCAATAAAGCTTTTGCACTGTACATCCAATTATGCTGTGCGTAAAACATAGGGTTACCATAAATAGCGTTAAATCCATTGAATTATTTAACCGATTTCAAAAAAAAGGGGAGGGCATAGAGTTCATCTGCTCTTTTTACATTTTTTACCTCATAAATTTACTGAGTGTGAATTTTTGATGGTTCTTTTTTAATTTTTTTTATCTTATTTTAAAGGAGCCTGATCCATATAGGACTAAGTCGCTCCGTACAGTCCTCCATTTATATAAAACAACATGAAAAAAACTGTGTGTGTGTGTGTGTGTGTACTTAGGTACACGCGTTATAAGTTATACTTGGCGTAACTTTAGGGTATCGGTTGTTTTGTGACAGTGTGCGCGCGAATCGTAAAACTATCATCTGGCAAGTATTATAGGAGCAATACTTATTAGTGAGCAGGCCTGGAGAGTGGTTGACTCCTTTTGCGAGACTCTTATCTCGCTTAAGGAGGCACGGCAATGGAGGAGGGTGAATGCTGACGAAAATATTAACTGCGAGCTACAACCGAGGGGCCAGAGAGGAATGCCTCAAAGAAGCTCTGGCTCCCCACTCATGGTTGATGGCGGCCCCGGTAGGTTTTAGTGGGTATTGCGAGTTTGCACCCTCGCGGAGTGCCACACTCCCGACCCCATTATGCATTTAATGCATACCCCGTAAATGCATTTCCCAAAAAAATCGTAAATCTAAAATGTTGACTATAGCTAACATCAGGGTGTCGCTTCATTTTGACGGTTTGCGCGCGAATCGTTAAAGTTTACTTTCATAAGAAATAATCCTTTAAAATTCTTACGTAATTCGGAGTCCTTTTTATACTGTTGTAACAGGACCTTGTCTACCGCCGCAAGAGGATGAGCCAGGGCGTTGTTACAGCCACCTTCTCTTGAAATGTAGAAAACCGGGACATAATTTCATGTCGCTCTGGCGCGTTTCGAATACATCCATCAAAATATGATACAGATCTTCAGGTCTATAACACTCAGCATTTAGGTGAAGAAACTTTTCCCATTAGAAATCCAAACTTAGTTGATGGAATATCTCCGGAACGCCTTTTCAGAATATGCACAGCATCCCGGCGTTTTAGAGACCAATTGTCATTTTTTTCGGAGTGTCATTAGCTGTTAGCCCTACTGGTTTTTACAGCGTAACTTGTCAATCCAAGATTTAATAGGTTTCGACTGCATGGTACGATACCATACCCCTTTGTGTCTTAATCGTAAGTCAAAGTATTCGTTCCACAATTCAGTACACTTAGATTTTATCAAATACTAGCGGCCCGGTAAAAGCTTTGCTACGTATAAAATATTTGAACAACAATTGTTTTTTTGTCTGCAGTCTGTAATTGTCTTAGTAATGCCACATCATTTGCATCACACAAAGCTATAATTATCGCTGATAATTTGCTTTAGTCGACGCACATCCAAAATGAAATAATTGCATGACTGACATAACAACTTGCTTGTACTATCAACACTGAAAAAAGATTCAATTTGACAGCGCAATCCCCATCTGAAAAAATTTCAATTTGACAGCAAAATCCCCATCTGAAAAAGTTTCAATTTGACAGCACAATCCCCATATGAAAAAGTTTCAATTTGACAGCACAATTCCCATATGAAAAAGTTTCAATTTGACAGCACAATCCTCAACTGAAAAAGATTCAATTTGACAGCACAATGCCCACCTGAGAAAGTTTCAATTTAACAGCACAATCCCCAAATCAAAAAATTTCAATTTGACAGCACAGTCCCCACCTGACAATTACAAAAAGTACAAAATTATCGAAGTTCCCTTTTATTGCAGAGATGGTCTTGTCCTGTTGTCCCATTTCAATATGATCTACATATATAACTAGCTCAACCCACGACTTCATCTGCGTGGAATGTTTTTTTGATAGCATTTCCATTAATTTAGGCAAATTGTTTTACAAATAAGAAACATACCCACACTGCCCTTTGGTGGTGGAATTTCCTAAAATTTACTTTTGATAGTTTCCCTTATGTCAAAAAACAAATTTCTGACCAAGTTTTACATACCATAAAAGATATAGTTTGTAAAAGTAAAGTTTTTTAACTCACACCACCTCAATCCCCTTGCGGGTGGAATTTCGCAAAATCCGTTCTTAGCTGACCTCTACTCGGCAAAAGAAATATTCCTATTAAATTTCAAGTCTCTACGAATAAGAGAGAAGGAAGTACAAAGCAGGGGCGTAGGGTTCTCCGCCGACATCGTCATTAATGGCTTCCATAATTTCCATACTGTGGGCGTTGATGGGTAATGTTGGTGCAATCAAACACTTTATTAATTAACTCAGATTATAATGTTCAATCACTTAATGTTCCCGATATCAATTTACACAAACTCATTAATAATCATAGCTAGGAACGCGACAGTTTCAATAGTCAACCGCTTCGGCCGACCGTCATTCGAGAACTATCGAGATACGTGAGCCGAATTGACACCATTGACTCTTCCCCACGCCGATAGACAGATGGCGCCAGCTTTACACAGACTATCGTACTCCGATATATAGATATTTCAATTTCTAAAGTCACCCGGACGTTAACTCCACCCACGCTCTCGGATTCTTGATCTTCATTGAATATCCGGTATGTGTTATAAGGTCAAATCTGTTCCAAGGCGAGGTTCGGTCTTCCAGGAGATGCCCTTGGAACAGCGTTTTAATGAGAGCTTGTCCTTTTAAAGGCTCGCACTCGCACTCGCAATCCAAGTCTTAGAGGGATCAAAAAAGAAAGATATGTTAGGAATTTAATGAATTTAATTAACTTTAAAAGTGTCGAATATGAATACAAATAATTTATTAAAATTTTAAATAACGAATTGTAAATAAAAATGCCACCTGATTTTTTTATCTATATCAGAAATTATTAGTTAAATTTTGTTTGAATAAAAATTTAGAAAAGAGAATTTATGAAGTATTTTTATTTTATAAAATATAGCATATTAAATGACGAGTAACAAATTAAAACGCCACATATTATTTGTAAATATTAAAACTGCCTAACCTTCAAGCGAATTGACATAAAAATGCCGCACATCTTCGTGATGCGCCTAAAGAAGTTTCACTTTACAGAGACATATCTTTAAACATCATAATAGATTTTAAGAAGACTATTGCATGCTGTAATAGTCTATTATTAGTTAAAGCTTAAGTGTGTTTGAGTTTTTGTCCCAAAAAATAAATATATGTTTTGTATCTACTGATGGCTGTCCAAAAATATTAAAATAAAAGTATATATTCAAATCGGTAGAAATGATCGCGTGAATGAAACACACAATGTCGTTGGTTCTTTGAAACACTTTTATCTTCAAACAGATCTCCTATAATTAAACTTAAAAACTATAATTAGTGTTTCTAAATTGTGTCACTATACTTCGAAAGCCATACAGGTGGCATTTTAGCTGCAGGCTATTCATTTATTTAAAAAGAATGACATTAGTATTATGCAGCAGAGTAATCTCAAATCGATGCAGATGAAAGCAGCAGCAAAAGTTATATTGTTTATTATGATAAGTTATGATATAAGTTCGATTTAAAATTCGCTGACACACTTTTAGAGTTCTCAACACACGTTTGCAATACGTTGCTTCACAAATATGTAATACAGAATTTTTGCTAGTAATATGTAACTGTCAGTGACTACCGAAATGAGCACTTATAATGACTAGGTGTTGATTTAGTGCCAGTATAAATAGAGTTACCACATACATAGAAAAATGTAGGACCTTCCGCAATTCGTATGAATTAATATTACCTAATATTAAATGACCAATCGCTACAGTTGTGTATTTTTATATTATTTTATTCTAACGATTAGTTTTATCTTAGTAGAATTAAAATTTCACATTACTCACATTGTTAATGTTGTAAAATTAGAATCAAGCGACTTAATCGATTGATTCGTAAATTTTGGGATTTAACTCGGTAAATATCGATTCTACGCGTAAATTAATTAGAAACAAAATCGTAGCAAATTAAATTCTAAACAATTTTTGTTATAACCACTTTTCGCGTAAAGTTGAAAATAAGCGCGTAATTGAATAAATAAAAAAGCACACTTAAAACCACGATGGCGGACGTTGCAACAGGGTACGGTTCCCGAAAACAGAATGTTAGGTTGTCTGTGACATCCAATACAATGTCAGGCACCTTTACGCTAATTTGACTGGGCTGTTTTACACTCGCCATTTTATAAAGCTTGTTATTAGTTAGAGTTTATTTAAAATTTCAAAGGCATTTCAAAGAAACAACATTTTAAATATTCTTGTAAGTCTTTGTACATTATAACATGCCATCTAATAACTAGTAATTGCATATTGTAATTTTGCATTATTTATACAATCATTTTGTGAGCCCCTTCGGCAGCTCACTCTTGCGAAGATTTGCCGGTTCAGGATAAATGAAATTGCCACCAGATTTTTCACCCAACGCTCCGCCGTCTACTTATCACCAGACGAGGATTATGTATTGCGATTCGAACTGTTGTTCAGCAGGAACGTGTTTTTTTTTTATTCGAAGTGTGTAGTTGCTGTTAGCCCTACTGGCTTTGACAGCGTAACCGAGAGGGGTGGCGAGCGCAGAAGCTCTGCCGAGGGATGGGCCCGTAGAAGGGCCCCTGTGTCGGAGGAAAACGTTGCTCTAAGCGCGCCTCCTGCGAGGCTCGGACCTAGGCTTAGAGCAAAGTTTGCTGCAGCTGAAAAGGACAATCGGACAGGTGCTCAATCTTGACGCCCATGGGTCCGCGACTGGGAGCCGCGGCCGGGGTGCTTCAGATAGCGGGGACCTCGTCTTCGCCGGCGAAGACGCTGTGTGTGTAGGATTGTGTACGGGGCGTTGTCAATGGTAGTCTGGTCGTCTGGGTCTTCAAGGACGTGTTTTGGGCCGCCTCTTCCTAGGCGAACGTGTTTACCCAATTGGCTATCTATTATACGAGGTCTGCGACTGACAAACGTGCGCTACTGTGACAAATAAACGACATCGGCTGGTATTTTATTCGCTATAAAGTACATCCTATGATTGGCATTCTATTATTTACCAATCACAGAGATTACATTAATTACAGGGATTACAACTTTATTCTCGGAAATGACAATCATACAAATATATACACGCTAACAATCTAAGTTAAACAAAATATATTACGAAACGAAAATGATTTTAAAAACAATATTAACTTTAAATGAAACAAAGATATACTATTATTTCTAATTTGAGGAGAAAAGTCGCGAACGCATTTAACACAAGCAACACGAGCTAAAATATAATCTACAGATAATCTGTAGCTATTTACGTCGAAAAGAAAATTTCATATTGATATATATAACCCTTAAAATTGAATATTTATATAGCAACGATAACTAATATATAATGTTTGTATATTATCAAAATCGTCTTATCAACAACATCACACCGTTTACCATATGATTAATGTACTACATAAAATTATAAATGAGCCATTAATAATTCAGTAACTTATTGCGTACTGGTGTTGGAAGCACATTTTCTGATCTATATTAAGAGGCAATCGGCTGTTACGTTATATAAACTAGCGATTCGCCGCGGTTTTACTCGCTTAAATACTAATCCTGTGGAGATATGAGATATTTGAAATGTTAACTGAATCAGGCATTATACAAAGTGTCTTAAAAGAAATTTTATATATATTGAATCGATTAAACAAAAGTAAGCCATATAAAAAAATGTTTAAAAATTATTAAAATACAATTATTGCGGATTTATTTCTTAAAAATTATATCATCTAAATGTAGACCCTTGTGTTCTCGGCACTCACGTAATCGAACAGTAAAATTACGGCTCGGCAGGTGGACTCTGGGATGGCTGCCATTTCGTGACGGATACTTTCTTTCAAATGCGCCAGTGATCTAGGTATATTGGCGTAATCTTTGGATTAAAGATAACCCCATAGGAAAAAGCTCATAGGGGTTAAATCTGGCCTGCGTGGAGTTTTTTCAATTTGCCTGAGAAAATTTCACGAACATGTGTCAAAGACATATAGAACGTGTGTGCTCCGTCCTGTTGGAACCATGTTCTTTGGTTAGAGCCAGGAAAGTTTTGCAGTTCAGGTACCAGAAAGTTGTCTACCATCTCCACATAACGCTCTGAGTTCACTGTAATTGTACTTCCCTTTTCATCTTCAATAAAGTAAGGGCCGATAATTCCTCGCGCCCACATCGCAGCCTATATGGTCACTTTAGGCGAATGTAGGGGTTTCTGATTCGTTTCGCTCCAGTAGCGTCTGTTCTTTATTTACGTGGCCATTAAGATGAAAATGAGCTTCATCCGAAAAGAAAATGTTGGTAAACGTTGTAAATCGCCCAATCACTTGGTTTACGAAATTAGGCCCCTGACTGGCATCTTGGGGCTTAATCATTACAACAATAGCGACTGAATTCCTAAGAGCCAGGCAACCGATTGACATAAACCCCGTGCCCCTCGGATACGATGCGTTCACGGAGTAAACTAATCAGTTTTACATCGCATAAATAATTTTGAAAATCTCGTGATAAAATAAATCAAAATAAAATAAAATTAATTTATTTCAGGTTAAGACCCATAGAAATTAAATAACCAAAATAAATGAAATAAAATGTACACATAAACACACAAACACAAGAGAGATTTAACAAATAAATAAAATCAAAATAAATTTAGTTTTTAATTATAAGACAAAAATAAAATAAAAATTAATGACTAAAGTAATTAATGTCAAAATTAAAATCAATGAAATAATGCAAAATTAAAAATTATAATTATTATTTATAATTATAAAATTCCAAAAAGATAAGTCACTGAGTGCTGTTTTTAACTTTAAATATGGGGAAAAGCGTTGGAGTGGAGAAGTTTGTTGAGTCAATGTTCTGAAAACCCTCTCTCCTAAGAGTGAAGAGCCCTGTGTCCAGCAGGGGGACGTTAATTACGTCACATCCGAAAAGGAATCTTCTTAGTGAAAGTCTAAGTCACGAAAGAAATAAAGTACTTTCTTATGACATCATTGAAACGAACGTGATATAGCAGAGTATGATGGCTCAGTTTCATTGAATCCCCGCAATATAAAGAAGTTCTACTTTATAAATTTTAAAGTTAATAAGATAAAATGAATGTACATTTATCTCCCTTCGTTTTATTTATCACATACAGAGCCAGTGAGCTTGTTTAAATCGTTCACATGAATTGTTTCGTATAACCTTCGAGTACCTTAACCTTCCCAGACTCATTGCTTCGTCTTTTATTTTGCGGCGAAACTATCACTTGAAAATGTGCGCGCGCGCATGTATTGTTTGCAAAAACACGGCTAATGGAAACACTAAATCATTGTGAAATTTACTACACACAACTACGCCGAGATTTATAGAGTATGCTCGGGATTACCGTGTAATCAGTCAAAATTACCAACTCCATTTTGATATTTGAACCGTGTGAATACAGACCTTTTTAGCGTGTGCACTTTTTTGATTTATCGTTGAATATTACTTTAGCGACGTGCGAAACAATGACCGCTTGTGGTACCGAGTACAAATTTATGGTCATTTTGCCATATGAGCTTATTGAACCCCAGTACGCTACTTAGGTCCAGGAATTTCAAGTGAAAAAAAGCAATATCCGCTGTTAAGCACCGGTGTAGGTCAGAGTTTCGCAAACCTGCGCCAATATACGCAGTGAAGGATTCAAAGAAATTAATTCACGTTCCTATTTACGTATTGAAAATCGCCATAAGAAGGCAATTCGAAAAACCAATGATCACATAATCGGGGGATACGGTATGGTATTTTAGCTATATATCTCTTACCTGCATCCAAAATTCAATTACACCAGTGAATAGCTAAAGAACCAAAAGAATTTATTACGCAAAAAAAGGACCGCAACACATCGCCCGTTATGAGACGTATTCACGTGCAACATACGGCCGTGTTCGACACAGCCACAGCTTAATTTTTTTACAAGGTAAATAACAATGTACTGATACTCTCGGTATGTCTTTGATTATATACATCAAATCAAGATATTCTTTAATCAAGTAGACTCGTAAAGTTGGTACCAAATTTACCACCGCTTTGATTCCACTGGGAAGAAACCGGCAAAAATTCAGCAGTCTCTCTTTTAAATATAGATTCTGTATGTTACGATGTGTAATATTTTGCTGTTGTGTACAACTGTAATCAACTCCAATCATTTATATCACTAAAATATTACAATACGCCTTTTGTAAACGGATATTTTTTAAAATTATGTAGAGGCAAATCCAAAACTGGTATATTAATGATGGGGTGCTCAATTCGACAAATAATTTCCGTACCTTTTTTATCCTAAAGTATGGCATTACAAGTTTGTTTTACTATTTTTATATTTATTATACTAAACATTTTCGTAATACTACACTAAACAAAATCAAGTAGGATTTGTGTGAAAACGTTACAAATATATATACAGTTAGTGGCATCCATAATTAAATCTACATACTTTGGGCTTTGGTGGGCAATGTTGGAGCAATCAAACACTTCATTAATTAACTCAGATTATAATGTCCAATCATTTAATATTTCCGATAACAATTTACACAAATCCAAACAATAATATCAAGGAACGCGAAAGTTTCAATAGTCGACCTCATCGGCGGGTGGCCACTCCAAGACTAGAGACGCGCGCCGGATTGTCACAATTGACTCTGTTCTACGCCGATAGATGGATGGCGCCAGAGTTCCACAGACTATTGCACTCCGACATATATATATATATATATATCATTAATAAAAAAGGATGTATATATATAATATTTCTGAATATATATATAATGAATTGAATTATTTACATATAAGTATGTCTGTATATAAATTCTATATATTTTTTTATATAAGGACGTGTCCGTCACACCTGTAAGCAATAAACTAAATTTTATATACAAATGGGGTAATAAATGTGTATTATATTTCGCAATTACTACATGGTTATAAATATCGAAGTATATAAACATAGTAATATAAAAAACTAAGCCATTAAAGTATTAATAAGTGAAACGACACATGAAAGTTGGAAAGCTCTGGTTTAAGCCATCGATTTAGTAGTAAATGCAGTAAGATAGTTTGATTGGTTGGAAATGTTATTTTAATGCGGACTGGTTAGTGCTTGGTTGTGATATCTCCTGATGACAATAGAAGATACCGTCTAAGATGGAAGCGCGCTTATCAGGTAAGAGGTAATTTGTCTCTGATAATTTCTAAACAACATCCTACCGTTTTTTGCAGAGTGAAACGTTTTTGCTAGTTTAGACAGATTTGAAAATGCAATTTATCATATTTATCTTGCCGGAAATTGAGCTGCAGATCACTGCCATCGAAGAAAGTGTTCACACCATTAAGACCAGTGACACCACCTTTGAAATCCCGCCTATATTTATATCAATATATTTTAGGGAAAAATTTAAACCACAGAATCACACAGTTACTTTCCTATTATAATATATAAATATAGATATAAGATTGTTAGTTTAAGGCGCTAATCTGAGATAATTCTCGTGCAAGTTAAACAATATTTTAGTGTAATTAAGAATACTAGTCGTGTCTGAACTATTGGCTGTGTCCTTTGACCACCATTCTCAGGCTTTAGACTATCTGTGTATCAGATTTTATTTCAATCGTTTCACCAGTATTGGCGTGAAAGCACGACAGACCACCTTCACGTTTGTAATATTAATAAAAATCATTTTTTTACACTTTTGATGGTAAAGCTTTTACAAAGTTAAGTTTCAAGCATCTAGCTCTAGAAATGACGAAACTTACATGCCCCGCGAGTTGAATGACGCTAAAGTGACTCTTGGAACTTAAGTGATCATGAAAACCTACCAAATAACCTGATTTTTATGTTTGCTAATACTTAAACTTTTACCTTTGTTCTTATCTTTTGTTTATTAAATTTGGACTCCGGTGTAGTGTATGCTGCGCGAAACTTTGAGGCTGTGCAAAAAGTCCGACTGATAGGGCCATATATTAAAAATTAGAACTTACCTCAAAAGTTTTCATTGTTATTCACATCACTTTGATCAAAAACACAAATAACCACAGTTTATAAAATACCACAAAAAAACTTAACGACCTTCGACGCTACACATACATCGTTAGTGACGGTGATCTTGTAACTGATTTATTTTTTGTACTGTCTGATCTTATCTCTACGCATATTGTGTTACGGCAGTTACCAAGAAGCGAAATAGATAATACACAAAACAAATGATAACATACAAACTATATGACAAAAAGATAGAGAACCTTATGTTTCTGATTGCCTGATTTGATACAGAACTATCGTATCTTGTCAACTAGTAGTTGACAGTAGCATAATTATTTAATTGTTATTGTATATAGGAACCCATTATTTACTTGGCGATAAAGTCTTTGCTGGTGGGGTCGCAAAATGGCAAAACCAAAGCCTTCTACCAGTTCAGACAGGGATTAGTACTTGCATTTTCCTATGAAATTGAACTCTTGCATTGTATGCTTGTTTACAATGTTTCCGGAACAAGTTTGATTATGCAAACGAAACTAGATTTAAAAATCCGCCCCGTCACGCATAACTATACGATCATTTCGTTAACGATGAATCAGCAAATGTGAGTAAGCCCTCACACCATAAAATGAATATTGCATTGTAACACATTGTGTGTAGCCGTTATAGAAAATAATATCTTTTTATGAACAGGTTTGTTAAATGCAATCTCACTGCAAGGAACATGTTAACCTAGAAAGCGCCTATCTTATTCAATCAGTCTGCATACTTCTTAACAGATAACTATCCACGAATATTTAAAAACCAAATGTTCCGCCTCGTCTATCGGTATGTTCGATTTAAACTCGAAAACTACTGACCGGATTTAGTAGTTGTTTTTGTCTACATTTAAAATATTTCTAAATAATAGTACAGCATTTTCTTTTTTCAATTGCAAATACACAACTTATGATCGAAATTTCCACGTTAATAATGTCATATATTAAGTTCCTTGTTTACCTTATCTAAACTAATAAAATGAAGAGGAAATATGTGTTTTGTATGTATGTTTGTTACGTTTTCACAAAAACTACTGATCTATTTAAAAAAAAATATCACTTTAGAAAGCTGCATTTTCGCTGAACGACACAGGCTATATTACTATCTCAAAAAAATGTGAATCTTTAATAAAAATGCGTTAATGTAACTCTACTTGAAAAAAATCACACCGGTCACAAAAAATTTGCCATCGCGTAAGTAAGTAGCAGCCCATTAACGTCCCATTGCTGGGCACAGACCTCCTCACTCCAAGGAGGGTTTTTAGAACATAGACCCACCACGCTGCTCCACTGGGGATTGGCAGGCACAAGTGCACTCTCTATTCCTTCACTCTCATAGTCCGGTGTGACGGGAATCCGACACGACCGGAGAGAGATCAGGCGCAGAACCGACGGCTTAACGTGCTCTCCGAGGCACGGGGGTGGATCACACCGCCAACTTCCCAATTTCGGGCAAATATTGAGAAAATCTTAATAGAAAACTCAATATGGATTTTTGAATTGGCCCGACCCAGGGACTCGAACCCAGGACCTCATGTCTGTAGTCGAACATGCTAACCACTAGACCAATGAGGCAGTTGCCTTCGCGTGCGCCGCGTAAAGTATTGATGATAAAACTAAAAAATGTTCTACGTTATTATAGAACGTATTAATATCTACAAAATACTCCTATGTCCAACTGATGTAGTTATGCCACTATAACTACTTTTTTCCATTTAAAAATTAATAAAAGTTCCGATAATAATCAAACCGTATTTTTCGTCTCTGTATTAATCCTTAACCTCTTATTATATGATTTTATTAAAGACCGTGTCAACACCTGTAAAAAACTTTTTAAATAATTAAAATCGGATATTCCATTCAAAACATATAACAAATTTTAAAAAGTCAATCCAAAGAGAAAATAATGTATCCCGAGTCGAATACCAGTGTCATATGTTGTATAGGGAAGTTCTGAGACAATGAAGTATTACAAATAAATCTCTACTCTAATATTATAGAAGAAAGTTTTACATTTTGAGTTTTTGTTTTTATTTTTAACAATTTGTAGTAATCAAAAATTACTGGATCGATTTTAAAAAATCTTTCCATACCCGTAGAGTATTTTTAAATTTGCTAATACCATACATTCTACGTTAATGGTGTTACGAATTTAAAAATGTTTTAGTTATTGTCAAGTAAAATCTGTATATTGATTAGATTATGAATGTAACTGTATATCTAGCTTATTATCTAAAAGGAATTAATTAAAAACTAATAAAAGTATGAAAATAAAATTGTAGTCCGGCTTCGTTGAAGTCCAAGGATGGCGAATTTATGGCGAAAAAAGTTGGAATAATTGCAGGGAAACCCCCTAAATCTAATTGATGTAGTTTAGATGTAGATTCAGTTTGAACTTTATTGCTATCCAATAGAGTTCATAATAAATTTCAAGTACTCACTGTTGTCTAAGCAATGTAGGTGTTTTCTTAACGTCAAAGAATCAATTTGCACTTTATCGCCCCTGCACAAAGTTCAAAATCAATTGAATAGTCACAACCCGACCAAATTGGATAGTCACAAAATGTAAGGGCTATAGATCATTAGTACTGCTGTAATTTTATTTCGAAAATCATTCGTAAAACTGAAATCTGCCACATTTCAAATCTTTTTGACAGAACGAAGTCTTTTGGGTCTCTTAGTATTATATAAAATTAGATCCTTAAAACCTTTTAACCTTTTATATCAGATTTATGTAGATGACTATTTGTCGCAAAGTAAATTAAATTAATGACCTTTATTTATAGAGATATTTGAAAAAATCTGTATAAACATGTAGTAACACCGTCTCTCATATGAGTGAGGAGGCCTGTGCCCAGCAGTCGGACATTATTGGGCTACTTACTAACATTCACTTAAACTTCAATAAAAGTATTTTAATTTGAATAAAACGTATTTTAATAACGGTTGAAAGAATATTTGTATAGATAGAGTCTAAACAAGGAATTGGAAATACAACGGCTATATTTTCAATTTACCCAATTGTAAATCGAATCTCGGACTTATTACTACTAAATTCTATCACCGAAAGACGAAATCGCAACAAGAAAAGCAATCGCAATAACCATCAATTTCGATACCAGTATTTTATAGGTTCAAATAACGCCCTGTGATAGATTTCTGATAGCTATATTATTTGTCTAACAATGAAGGCAATACGCTATGAAAATAGACGTTCAAGAGGTTATTCGGGAAATGAATTCGTTATAGAAAATATTTCTCTCTGTTAGACAAATGTTAATGGAATGGAAACGGAATAATGTTAATTTCGTTTAATTTAGACATGGATAAAACCGTGCTATATATATGTGTGTATATATATATATTTTTTTTGCTGACACATTAGCGCTTGACTGTGATCTCACCTGATGGTAAGTGATGATACAGTCTAAGATGGAAGCGCGCTAATCTGTTAAGAGGCGGTATACCCCTTCGGTTTCTACACAGAACACAAATCTCTTTGTTTGGCGGTACGTTTTTGCTGGTAGGGTGGTAACTAGCCACGACAGAAGCCTCCCACCAGTCCAGACTCAGACAAATTAGAAAATACAATTTCCTAAATTCGTCCTACCGGGGATCGAACCCGGGACCTCAACTAGCAAAGCGAATACTCGTACCACTGCGCCAGCAAGGCCGTCTTTTATACTGTGTTATTGTGTATATATTGTACATATGTATTTATGTATTCGTATTATATATATTATAAGTATTTCTGTATGTTTATATTCTAAGTAATATGCGTATGTCTAATGATTTATTAACACCGTCTACATACTCTTTCTTCTCTGACAGTCTCCCTTCCAGACAACCCAACGTATAGACGTTGGGTTGTCTGGAAGAGATCGCTAACTAGCGATAAGACCGCCCATTGTACACTAGAATTACTTAAGTTAAGTCGTTGTATTATTATTGTTTCTCTTGTGGTGTTCAATAAAGCATACTAACTATCTATCTATCATATTATTTATTCATTTTAATGTGTCTATTAAGCGTCAGCGAGTAACTAACTCGCTGACGCTTAATAGACACATTTTAATTCTTAAATTCTCACTATTAGTTCGCAATCTTCCATTGTTTTTCTCGTATAAATTAGAAAACATTAATAATATATTTTTCCTTCATCCACACAAATTCAAATACGTACATTGAATTTGAATTTGTGATGTTAATAGAGTTTTTTGAAATGTTTGAAATAATTAAATATATTTTTAAATTATCATTTACAATTTCAAAGGTCACGTAAAAAAGTTTGAGAATTTTGTGTCGGTGTGAATTTACTTTTATTATTCCATATTATTTATTAATATTATATTTAATTTAACATTTACTATAATACAAATTTAGAGCAAAATTCGACTTACATATATTGCAAAAATTGATTTGTTGTTCGCTTTAGTTCGAAAGTTTATGAGATCATTAACGACTTAAAATTAAAGACTAAATATGATTAACAGTGTAACTTTAAGCTACTGCAAAATTAAGCATTATATTACGAATAAATTTATCAAAATCATTTTTAAATATCTAAATCATTAGACGCGTGAGGGTAAATTTAATGAAAAGATGTGCAACGTTTTTTATGTTAATTCGTTTGAAGGTTAGGTAGTTTTAATTACTGCTGTAAAAATTTTTGTTTTTCTTTTAAATCTTTCCCTCCGTCAACACCTTTTTTTTAATTTTAACAGTATTTCTTAGTTCATAATTCTTTAATCTCTATCGTGATATCCAGGTATAAATTGACTCATGATATCTCTGGAACGATAAGGCGTAGAGACTTGAAATTCGATAGGAATACTCCTTTTTCCGAGTAGAGATCAGCTAAGAATGGATTTCGTGAAATTCCACCCGCAAGGGGGGTTGCGGGGTGTTAATGAAAAACACACCATAACTAGGTAACAAATATAAATTAAATTTGGTACACCGCTGATCTAGAGCCTGAAAAGGGACTATAAGCTCTTTTCAATCGTCGTCGCTTCAACCGATGGACGTCCACTGCTGGACATAGGTCTCACGTAATGATGTCCACAAGGCCTGATCTTGCACCGCCTGGCTCCAGCGGCTACCGGCGACCCTCTTTATGTCGTCGGTCCACCTTGTGGGGGGGGTCTCCCTACACTGCGGCGCCCGGTGCGAGGTCGCCACTCCAGCACCTTTGGAACCCAACGTCCATCGGTCCGTCGAACTATGTGTCCCGCCCATTGCCACTTCAGGTTCGCGATTCGTAGTACTATATCGGTGACTTTGGTTCTGCTACGGATTTCCTCATTTCTGATTTGATCACATAAACAAACTCCGCTTCATCGCACGCTGAGTGACTCTAAGCTTTCGTATGAGGCCCATAGTCAGCGACCACGTTTCGGAGCCGTATGTCATCACTGGTAACACGCACTGTTCGAAGAGCTTTGACTTCAGACAAAGCTCTTCTTTTCAATAATACACAGCAAATAGCTCATTGAAGTATTTTCTTATTTGTAAAACATTAATGTAAATGCTACCCATAAAACATTCCGCGTAGACGAAGTCGCTGGTTAAGCTAGTAAATATTGTTTCTTTATGTAAGGAACATATTTCTGTATGTATAAATTTGTACAGAAATGTTGTTGGCTTATATAATAAATAAAATAAATGTATGAGACTTTGTATGGACTATATCGTGTAAGTGTGATAGATCGTAATAAAAATTCATTGCAACAAAACAACATTCTTAATAACACTCGTAACTAGCAATATAATGATGACAATAATCTTTTTTACCTAGATATAGGTTTCACTTCTATCGTGACCTTTTAAACTCACACAAAGATTTTTTTATGGTTTTTGGAATATAAATAATTGTAAAATTCAATATAATATTTATTTACAGAAACATAGACGGTCTGACTATCAGGCTGGCGATGCTCATCCTCTTAAATGCTGCCGGCGCTGGTTTAGCAGCTCCAAGTGTATTAGTCACTAGACCCATCTCCAGGTTATCAGTGGAATGGCTTCCCATGGACAATCAGACTTTGTACAGGCTTGAAGAGGGAGAAAGTCGGAAGTAAGTATGTTTTTATTAATAAGATAACTTTGAAATTTAATAAACAGGTCATTATTATAATCAACTAGGTGTTCTATGGTATCATTTGATACAATACATGAAGAATAAAGCCATACTGCAAGTTTCCTTCGTTTAGTTTTACATTTAGCCTGATTCCATGGTTTAAAAAAAGCCGAAAATCAGCGTGTTATTACAAAATTAAGGGAATAATTTTCTTTTTAAGCCATATATAAACGTTTCATATCCAGTGGAACTGCTATAAGAGACCTATCTCACTTTAACCCATTTGGCTGCCAATTGTTCGAAGTCTTGATACTTTTTCGGCCGAATTATGGGTGACTGTTATTTTTTTTTATTGCTGAAAGGCTAGTGCTTAACTGTGATCTTACCTGATGATACAGTGTAAGCGTGGAAGCGCGCTAATCTGATAGGAGGTAATTTATCTCTTCTGGCTTCCATATAACATCATTCTGGGACGCAAATTATTGCTTGGTGCAAATTTTTGGTGGCAACTAGTCACGGCCGAAGACTCTTAATGCAATTTCTTAAATATGACCTGCCTGGATCGAAACCAGAATCTCTGCCAGTAAAGCGAGGTTGTCAGACTGTCATAACTTCATACGGGCTACAAGGCAGCGTCTGTAAGCGTAAGTTCTTCCATCGTCGAGAATCCTCAGTCGGATTCATCCAGGACACCAGGGATGAATGCGAAAGTTGAACACTGGTGCTTCATTCATGGATGAGGAGAGTTCCGCTGGGTTTTAGTGGGTATTGCGAGGTCTGTTTGTTCGCCGAGACCCACACTCCTGACACACGGTCGGGGCCAGTGCTTAAAAATATTTCCCAGCGAAAAAAAAAGACTCATAACTTGAATGATTATGAAAGTTTTGGGTTAACCACTAAACAATTTGAAATACTTACAGAGTTATTGATTTCAGCCTGGAATTGAACACGTCGTTAATCTCACAGATGACGGTGCATATTACAGTGAGCCCATGTTCAAGGCATATGCACTGGGCGTTTTATCGTGGACCACCAGATTCTGGTGAAGGTAAGTCAAAAAAAAATTCACGAGTACACTTTAATTAATGCTTTTCTAAGTGAGATCGAATGATAGATGAGCGGATTTTGAAAGGTTAAACTTCTTTCAACGCACTTTATTTCATTGGTATTGAACAAGACTTGCTCAGCTATGTAACGCTGATTTAATTTAATTATTTTATATACATTTTCTTAAATCCGACTGCAACTTCCAGATATTTGCGATACCATAAAACAACTTGAAATGTTTGATTTTCCTAGTATCGTATGATCTCATTTAATAATTATAATTCGAGAAATAAGTATATTAAAATAAAATAAAAAAATGATTGCGTACAATTTGCACATGTCTGAAGTGAAACTTCTTTGGAAAACTAATTAAGTCTTGTTTATATTTACACAAATGTTAAATTTTAGATTACCGAGACTTAGGGGGAGGGAAAAAGGGAGATATGTTAGGAATTTAATTGTCATTAATATATTAAGTGTCGAAAATAACGAATCGAGTCGAGATCTCAAATGTCGAATTATAAATAAAAATGCGACGTATTTTTTATCAAAACTGAATTTAAAAGTTAGAAAAGAGAATATATTCAATATATTTATGATAAATAGTATATTAAGTTGTTAAACGACGAGGGGCAAATTAAAATGCAACATGTTATTTGTACTATACATATATGATGTGTGTTTGTATGTAAAAACACATTTAGATCAGTTTGAAAAACGGTATGATGGGACACAATTTAAGCGATTTAGATTTCAAAATCATTTTTTAGACCCAGTACAAGAACACAGCTTTATAATAGAAACTGTCACGTCATGGCTGTTAAAATTTATAATAAATTACCCAACCCTCTTAAAGACATAAATAATATTAATATATATACATATAAATTGAAAAAATGGCTAATATCTAAATGTTATTACTGTATTAAGGACTACTTAAATGAAAGTNCTTTAAGCGATAAGACCGCCTTTGTACACTCTTATCTATAAATTTGTTAGTGTTTTCTTTCAAAATCTGTATGTTTGTGTGCAATAAGAATAAATAAATAAATAAAAATAAATTAAAAAAGGGCTAATATCTAAATGTTATTACGGTATTAAGGACTACTTAAATGAAAGTCAAAACAAATAAAACAATTCATACGAGACACAGTTTTTAAGCTCACTCATACTGTTTTGATACGTTTTCATATAAAACTGTAATATTATTTATTAATGTGAATATTATTTTTAAAATGTAAATACCTGCCATAAGGATGAAGCAATTATTTCAAAATAATATTATTTCGTCCTATTAAAGACGTTGCACGCCATTGTATGGTAGATTGTGTGCTGTACACTTGATAAAATATATTTGAATTTGATTTGATTTGTAAATATTAAAACTACCGAACCTTCAAACGAATTAACATAATAAACGCTGCACATCCTCGTGATGCTAATCACGCGTTTCATTCGTAAAACATTTTACCCTCATGCACCTAAATAAGTTTCACTTCAAAAAGAAATGAAATTTTCAGCATAAATATGTAATGTATAGGTTTAGAACGGCAATATTTGAATTCAACAATAAAATATTTTCTGTATATAGTAGAAACTGTTTGTTTACAGCAAAACTTCAATTGATCCAGGAGCATGGAGGTGGGGATATGCATACGATATCATTTTTAGTATCTAAACAAGATAGATACGTTTTACAGGTATGTATATTCTCTTTTGATTTCGTGTATTTCTGTTACAAAAGTCGCAATAGTCCATTTTTAGGGAGTACTAAAAGATCCTGGATAAACAACAGAAAATAGTATTTATAAAACATTTGATAACAGAAAATGTCTTAAGGAAATCTACAGCTGCCGGAACAATTTTTTTCATAATTAAACTTACGCGCATATATTTCTTTGTCGAATGTTTTTCCTATGGTAAAAGCAAGTAAGTAGCAGCCCATTAACACACCACTGCTGGGCACAGGCCTCTTCAATCCGAGGAGCGAGGGTTTTTAGAGCCTAGACCCACCACGCTGCTCTACTGCGGATTTGCAGGCAAAGCATACTAGTGCACTCTCTATTCCTTCACTCTCATTGGCCGATGTGACGGGAATCCAACACGACCGGAGAAAGATCAGGCGCAGGACCGACGGCTTAACGTGCTCTTCGAGGCACGGGGGTGGATCACACCGCCAACTACCAACTTCGGGCAAATATTGAGAAATTCTTAATAGAAAACTCAATATTTAATTTTGAATTGGCCCGACCCGGGACTCGAACCCAGGATCTCATGTCTGTAGTCGAGCATGCTAACCACTAGACCAATGAGGCAGTTTTTCTTTTAATTAACAGAAATAATTTTTAATGGAAATCTAACTGGTCTATATATTAAAGCTGTTACTTTTATTTATATATAATTGTATAACGAAGATATGCAACGTTTTTTATGCTAATTCGTTTGAAGATTAGGTAGTTTTTATATTTACAAATAACATGTATTTCATTTTTAAATTCAACAACCAAATTTAAGTAATAATTCCTAATATTGATAAAAACATCTAGCGTTTTTATTTTCAATTCGTCATTTGAGATTTCAATAAATTATTTGTATTTGTTTTCGACACTTTTAATATTTTAATGACAATTAAATTCCTAACATATCTTCCTTTTCCCTCCCTCTAAGTCTCGAAAATCTAAAGTTTTAGATTTGTATAAATACAAACAATTCTAAAAAATTAGTTTGCCAAACAAGTTTCACTTCTTACACATGTACTTTGTACGTACATTCTTTTGATTTTTTTTTATATTTACCAGTTTTAGTAATAATCAGTACTAAATGTTGCAATATATCAATATTTCAATTTTTTTTATTATGATTAAAACTTCTAATATTCAAAGATTGTCTGGAGGAGATCGCTCCAAGCGTTAAGGCTGCCTTTGTACACATTTTTATATCATTTTTTGTTTTATCTCTTTTGTATCTTTTTATTTTGTGTGCAATAAGTAATAAATAAATAAATTTCCATCGCTATATGTACCCGTAAATACATTTGAAATATTTAATTTGTACTGATGTCATATAAACCTATATAATATTTGTGTTAAAAACTCATATTCAAAACTAACACCGCGGCAATACTATTGCAAAAAGCTCGTCTGAAAAATAAGCTTTATGGAATTGTGCCAAAACCAAAACAGCAAGGCATACACTTAAATTCATCCTACCGTCTGGTGCAGGTGCTTGCCGGTCATGGTTGCTTCGGCAAGTACTTGCTCCAGGTCGTTGGCCGTGAGGAAACGCCCGCCTGTGATGAGTGTGGTGCTCCTGTAAATACGACGCGTGGGCACCCCAGCGGCATATCTTGTTTTCGCTGGTTAGAGGAGATCTTTCACTGGAGAGCATAATTGGGGTAATGTTCGCCAGTGAAGTTGGGTGAAGGGCGGTTGTCTTCTTTTGCGAGACCGTCATCTCGCTAAAGGAGGCAAATGAAAGGCTAAGGGAGCAAGAGGCTGAAGCTCTCCCTCGCCGTCGGAGGAGGCTTGGTGGCCGAAGCCGCACTTATGCACTTCATGTCTCACTGTATTGAGTGGTAGATCCTCATAGTCGGTACCATCCGGGTCACTAGAGTGGAATGCAGTTAGGGACCTCTAGTGTTCTCACTCATGGATGGGGAGGGATCCGCTGGGTTTTAGTGGGTATTTTGTTATCAGTGAGTCCCGATGGAATTAGTCTTTCATCGGTGCGTAAGGGCATTTCCCAGCTAAAAAAAAACACTTAAATTCATACACTTGACTACAAATTTCATCACAATATATGGAGGAAGCGAAATTTTGAACACTGAAGATGTAATTTCAGATAACCAGCATTTATAGGCTAAACTTTAGGCCCGGCTACAAAGATAAGGCAAATTCCAAATTACTTAATCGTATTCCCTTCATGTTATTGCAAAAGTTGCTTTTTAATTATAAACTTTGCCTACGACATCGGCTTCTTTCTAATGTGTAAGAAAAATCAAATACAAAGAAAAGTTTTTTTAACATAATGGAAAGAAAAATGTATTAACAGGACATAAAAGACTTTTTTAGATTGAAATTGACAATTTTATATATAAGATATTGGTTGATTTTCCGTAAATTTGATGCTGTCAACTAACTTAAAGCAGAACTCAACAAAATAAGAATGCTTATAAATGAAAATATAACCTAGTAATGGATTAACATGTAGAAAGTGCAAGTTCCCGTATTTTTTTCACGTAAATTAAAAAATATACAAATAGAAGTTACGTTTACGAAAAAAATCTTATACGTGCGTCTTCTACTTTTACGTGACACTGGCGAAGTAAATTGACATTAAAAAGTGAGTGGAATCTGAAACCTGTGACTAAAAGCATAAGACGTAGGTATGGTGTATATAGCTTCATCAAGAAGAGTTGAATTCGCTGCTACACCCGAGTACCAACTAAACCCCAGAGGAAACCTCTTCATCCGAGTGATGTCCGTCAGATATTCGCTCTGGCGTCCATAAAGTGACTCAAAGGTTCAAAAAGGGGAGCAAATGCATTCTTCTTCAAGATAATATATAGCCTCATTGTAGTAGTAATGCTAAGTGTTTCGACTATCGTTATACTGTGAGTTTATACTGTATTAAACATATTTTTTAACAGTTGTCGTCATCAAAAGGCGGTGCCGCTGCCATAAGTGTGCGGGGAGAAGCTGCACGACATGTGCGGATGCGTCTGCGTGTGCGTTCTAAGAGGAGGCTTTCTGCTAACTGGGATCCTAGGTAAATATTTTAAAAAACATTATTTATTTATTTATGCACCACTTAATTTATAAATTAGTAGCAATACTCCGCGGTTTCACCCGCGTGGATACCAATTTCGTGGCAGCGGAAAGTCTACTAAGTCAGAACATAAATTTAATTTTGTTAAGTTTAAGTTTTTTATTACTTCTTTCAGGTTATTAGATACACACTTACATTCATAATCTATTCGAAATATAGATTTTACTTTACGACGAATATGTATAATATCTTACTAATACGTTCTAAAATTCGTAATATTACATAGAATGTCCGACATCATGAAAGAATTTTGTAAATCACTTATTGTTATCCTTAGAATATGAGCTTATTCACCAATCGCGACTTCGTCTGCATCAAGTGTTTTTTAGGTAGCATTTTCATTAATGTAGAAAAGGTTTTACAAGTAAGAAACATACGCATAACAATCCGTTCTTAGCTGACCTCTACTCGGCAAACGGAATATTCCTACCAAATTTCAAGTCTCTACGCCTTTTGTTTCCAGAGACATCGTGTCGAGTCAAAAGAAATCTGGATATCTCTTTTATATATATAGACTAGCTGAACCCGTGACTACGTCTACGTTCTTCATTCCAGATATCATGAGTCAATAGTTAACACCTCCGCAACCCCCCTTACGGGTAGAATTTCGCAAAATTCGTTCTTATCTGACCTCTACTCGGCAAAAGGAATATTCCTACCAAATTTCAAGTCTCTACGCCTTTTGGTTGCAGAGATATCGTGATGAGTCAATAGAAATCTGGATTTCTCTTATATATAGAAAGATATAGAAATAATTTCCTAGGTCCTATGTCCTAGGTATCTATATTCGTCATGAATCTGGCACCATCACGAGATCTTTAAAGTCATTCACGATTGACTTGCAATTTAGCAGTCTGTTTTTACATTGCTGAAGTAATATTTCCATAAATTCCCGCGGGATCGGGATTTACGCGGGTTACACCGCGGTTCGCAGGTATTTTTATAGAGATTTACAATATCCCATACCCCATACAGTGAACGGGCATTTCTCGCCAATAATTTAGAAAAGGATCTTGCAACACACATCTATATTGCGTTTTATCGACTCATATCTAACCATAAATGGCGTATCATAAATTGATCAATACCCGTTCTTGTGACGAACAGACGGACAGCTCGGATTTATGGTCTGGGAGAGTTATGGTTAACGGTGTTATTCTATAAGCGGTTTTTATATTTGGACTTCTCGCATTCCTGTTAGGATATAGGGATATCGCTTTGTTATATCGTAAGAAGTCTTCATCTTTAGCTAATTTTTCAACGGATTTCTATGAAAATTTCTGCAATAGATAGAGGGGTTTAAGAGGAAGTTTTATTTATATAATTTATTTATTTTTATTTGGGAAACAAACAATTTACTTAAAGACTAACATAGGTATTCACTTAAAACTAACATATACATCAGTAAAGTTTTCACTAACAACTAAAACAAAGTGTTATTGTGGACTTATCTCAACATTTTTTTCTTTTTTTTTACTTTTTACTTAACAGGTAAGATTTAATATTTCTTTTGATTGTGGACTTTCCATCATTAAATATGTCTATATCACTTAGGTTATTGAATATTTCACAAGAACGTGTAATAAATGAGTTTTTAGTATAATTAGTCTTACAAAAAGGGACACTATATTTTTTTGATACGCGTACACAGTCGATAATACTACTACGATAATACTACATATTATAGTACAAGAAATTCAAATATTTGTAATGTGATGTAACAAACATATTTTATGCTCTCAAATTGTAAACGCTGCCCAAACCTTACAAGATAGATCAAACTACTGTACACACAGATCACAGAAAACAATAATAAATTTGAAACAACTCTACCCCTTTTCTTTTAGAAGTCTTTCTAACCCAAAGGTTTCCTGTAACCGCCACATAGCGATATTTCCGCCTTATTGTACTCTTTTGTATTTTATTTTAAGTATTTCTTTCCTGTCTGTATTTTTTTTGTGTTGTACAATAAAAGTGTTATCTATCTATCTAGGTAAAATATTTAAGAATTGGTACATAGTACCACGTCTAATGATTCAAACCCATAACTGAAAGAAGAAGAAAAGTGGCTATCCACTGTGTTATCATGACGCCACAGAAAGACCTTTTAAGTTGGATCGCGAGCTTTTAAAAATTTTTCGCTTGTTCAGCTTCATATTTGCTATTAATATGTCTCTTCTTTCCCTTTGAGAAAGGATTTCCCCATATTCTGATGAAATAGGAAACTATTCACAGACCACCGCTGCAAACTGTTTCACACTTAAAAGTAATGAAAACCATTTAGATCAACATTCTCCATTAGGAAAAATAACTGACCAGAATAACTCTATTAAACTGATTCCGAATTTGATTGCTTTAAAATATTGATGATGCCCATACCTTTTATGGCTCTAGATATGGAAAGCTAATCACGAGCCTGAATAACATTTACGGATAAATGTTTAAAGCCAAGAGGCTACAAATGGTGAAGCTGTCACGCGTCGATTGACTATTAACTTATCACTAGTGATGGGAACGTTATCATGAGATATCTTTATATGTATTACTAGTAACCCATCCCTGCCTTGCCCGTGCAAAGCCGGTGTAGTTTTGCAACCAAAAATGAACATAACATTCTTGAATCCACTTGAACATGCAAAAATTTAACCAAAATCGGTCTAGCTGTTAAGGAAAAGTTCATCCACATTTAAAATACCTTTAGTAGCTGATTCACGCAATATTGTACTACAAAAAGGGTACAAAAAAGTAAATCAAGCTTAATAATATACAAGATGTTAAAGTGACGCTACATTTCTTCATACCAAAATACTAAAACCTATTAATCTATGGAAAGTACGAGTAAGATGATAAGAACAGCTTGTGATCTATTTCCAGACCAAATATACACAAAAAAATCTTAAATATCGATCAAGCATTAAACAAACACTTTAACACGACATTTATATTAGATTACATTATATAGACATAAGTGCTAGATAGCTTTTTACCAATATATCGTTGTGCTTTTGGGTGAAATAAAACATCGTGAGGAAACCTGCATGTCTCGGGACTAATTCTGGAATATGTGTATCCTGCTTACCCGCAGTGTAGCAGCGCGATGTATGTTCTAAAAACCTCTGCTATGAATAGGAAAGCCTAGTTACCTTTTATCTTAACTAATATGTATGTTTGTAACGTTTTCACACAAAAACTACTGGACAGATTTCAGAAATTTTTTCACTAATAGAAAGCTGCTTTCATTAAGCAAACATAGGCTATATTACTTTCTTAAAAAAATAGGGATCCGTAATAAAAGTACATTAATGTAAGCCAACGTGTGATAAAGTTGGTGACAAAAAATTTGTCATCGCGTGCACTGGGGAAACTTTTGATGATAGAATAGAAAAATTTGCACAATATGATAGAACGTATTAATATCTACAAAAAAATTCGCAATACCATATGTCCAGCTATTGTAGTTACGCCACTATAACTACTTTTTTACATTTTAAAAGTTAATAAAAGTGCCGACAATATGCAATCCATATTATTCGTACCTCTGTTACCATATTAATCGGACATTACATTCAAAAGATATAACAAATTCAAAAATGTCAATCTAACAAAATAAGTCCGACTTTATAGACTTTCAACTCCCACGAGATTAGTATATACGCGGGTATAATCGCGGGACATTGCTAATATATAATAAAAAAGAGAATATGTAAAACACATTGTGTTGAAATCACGATTGATACAGCTGATGCCGCCATTAAATATAAACACGCAAATATATTTGTCGGAGTACAATAGTATGTGGGTTGCTGATCCGTGTGCAATAGTCTGTGGAACGCTGGCGCCATCTGTCTATCGCGGCAGAGTCAATAAGTGGCGGTCCGGCGCGCGTCTCTCGGTAGTTCTTGGGTGACGGCCCGCCGGTGCGGTCGATTTTTGAAGCTGTCGCGTTCCAAGCTATAATTATTAATGAGTTTGTGTAAATTGATATCGGGATCATTAAGTGATTGAACATTATAGTCTGAGTTAATTAATAAAGGGTTTTATTGCACCAACATTACCCACGCCCACAGTATGGAATTATGGAAAAAACACACTAATTTGTAAATAAGCTATTAATTACTTATGAAAAAGACTATAAAGTGATGAAACTTTGTACGATTGAATGGGAATGCATTTTCTACACGGTTTGCTGTTGCAATTTATGGGCGACGTCATATTGGCCTTGGCTGCTCATACGATTGTAACGTTATGGGGACGTTTCCAAGAGCTTAAAGCTTTTATGGTCAAAAATAGGTTGCTTCCTAAAAGTTTGCTGTTGAATACGTTTTCTAATCATATATTTTTTTCGCTATCGTACGAGTAGCATTACTAGTCAGCGAGGATAATTATTTCGCTCCTTTTTTTAATTGACTATCTCCTGTAATAAAAACTGCACGAGCGGCAACATTGTACGGTATAAACTGTTAATTGTACGCGATCATGGACCAATACTGCCTCCGCATCTACATTCCGATTTATACTAGTACTTATATGAAATGGCTCCAGGTTTATATTTGTATAAAATAGTCTTTTAATCGACTATTCCGTTTACCGCTATATTTTACCGTTTATATTTAATTATTAATAACAAATCAAGTAAAAATATTCTTTATTCAAGTAGGCTCAAAAAGCACTTTTGAATTATCAGTAGTCTGTTCGTTGGTAAAAATTCTCCATCCATCGGAAAGTTGAATCCGATGAGAAGAAACCGGCAAGAAACTCAAGGGTTACTCTTTTAAAGATAGTTTTGTACGTTACAATGTGTAATATATTGCTTCTGTAGGCAACATTATTTTGTAAAAGGATATCTTTGACATATTTCTTAAAGTTATGTGAGAGCAAATTAAAAACTGATTGAGGTATCTTAATAATCATGCATATGCTCAACCCGACAAACGATTTCTGAATCTTCTTCACTCTAAAATATGGAATTATAAGTTTATTTTTATTTCTAGTATTAAAAAAATAAATGAATGCCTCTAAATATATTGACAATTTTGACGATTATATATCCCCATTTAGAACCATGTCTCATAGTTTTTGAAGTGACACTTCTTTAAGCGCATGAGGTTAAAATTTTTACGGATGAAACGCGTGATGGATATCACAAGGATGTGCAGCGTTTTTTATGCTAATTCGTTCTGACACTTATGGGTTGGTCTAACGAATTTTACACCTAATTTGTGTAATTATATCTAACAATCCAATCCAATACACTAATTGGAGCTGTGTGGTGGGTGTATGCTCTAAAACCCATCTCTGCTATGAGTGAGCAGACTTCTTTAGATGAAATATTTCATTTAATTCAATTCCTGATGTGTTCACTGAATTGTATTCACTAGTACTTGGCGAGAGTCTTTTTATTTTTGAAACTAATAGCTAAAATCGTAATGATTCTGCAAAGTAACACTGAAATTAAAATCAAGTTTTTAATCATTGTTTCTGATATTAAATATACACTTTTAACTTCCCGTTTCTGTAGTTCTTCCAGATTAATAAGTAACCTATGATATATCTTATAACATCATTATGGGTTATTAAATATCGCATATACTCTATTCAATCTTTTAACTGGGTACCAATTGATTCAAATTACAAATTTCAACAGTTACATTATTCAAATTAAATCGTCAAATTCAATTTTACAATCCTTCTCGCCTTGTCTTGAGAAGAACCCAATACAAACTCAGTTGAAGACAAAAAAAAGTTATAAAACTTTTCTTTTGTATTCATAATATTTGTTCACACATTATTTAAAATTAAAGAATTCACGTGAAGCTTTCATCATATGATGAATTGAAGAAATTCATGCTAATATATGAAAGTATCCTAAAACAATTATAACATCCATGTGCATGTAGTATAAAGTAGATAGATAACCTGTTGAGAAGTATTGTTCCCAATGCTGTTTCTCCTTTTCGAAACATAACAAAAAAGGTGTAATCTTATAGATTGTTATCTCAATTTTACAACCACATAATACCAGTGAAGAATTCAAAATGTGTTTAAAAGGGTACATTTAAATTCTTAGCAATGCCAACACCGCTGTTAGGTGCAATAACGTTAATTAAACGAGTTACAAGTTTCCACATGTTGTATCAAATTGCCAATATAAGATGTCTTTACTATTTGCAGAGAACGCTACTGGGATAGTACTTGATAAATAGAATAAAGAGTCAGCAAAGGCAAGCTTCATTCCTTCAACTTTTTGTTTCCGATTATCCAGTAGCTAATGATAAATAAACCTTATTACCTGCTTTTTAGAGTCTACATTTCTTTACGCCCTTAAACTATAGCTTTACACGATAAATCTATTAAGGAATATGATATCTTAATATGGTACAATAAGGTCTCATTTGAATTGTGTCCTAATTAACTAAAACTCCAAGTAAGCTTTGACCGAGCCTAATAAATTAATCCGCGACACTTTTGTTTATTATTGAAATATAGTTTATTAACAGAACTAAAATTACAACTATTAAATTGTTTATCGAGATATTACTCCTTTATGTAGCAAAGCGGCTCTCTGTAGCCCGCTTTTCGCCCCCATTAGGAACGTGACGTGATGGATTGCGAATCTCATCGCCGCCATTTTTGGATTTTAATAATACCACCATTGCGTTCCCACGCAAGGGAATATAGGTCCATTCTGGCAGAGCCCCACATGCCAGAATAAGGCTAGCCTATTCTGGGTTCGCCCGGTCGCAGGACCACCGCTTGCGCCTAGGCAATGCCCCTAGCCATGATTCCCTAGGCACGGTACACCTTGGACTGCCAGGAAATGGGTAGGAAAATAGAATAAATGGGGGGAACGGGTCAAAAGATAGGAACTTTGCAAGGAAGAGACAGGCAAATATAAGTAGAATATTATTGACTCGGAAGACCTGAGAAGATTCAGTAATAACTCGGAGAGCCGAGATCGCATACCCGTGTACCATACTATGACTATCGGAGAAATAGACAAAGATGTGTACCCCCAGACTATAATTGACTGAAAGGAGACTGACAAAAAGGATTTGTGAGTCAAGAGTGAATGCGAAAGTTGGAAGGGGAAGACCAAGGCGAACGTTTCTGGACCAAATCCAGGACATTTTAAATAACGGCCAGGTCAAGAGTACGCTAAACCGACGAACTTGTATGAAAGGTTTAATGAGAATGAAAGAAGTGAAGGAGATATGCAAGGATTGTGGCAAGTGGAAGGACGTTGTCTCTGCCTACCCCTATGGGAATGAGACGTGATGCTATGTATGTACTCCTTTATTTGTGCTAGTGATCGCACAGTACTTGAAATTCGACGATAATTATTGTATATTATAAGTTGGAACACTATTAAGGTTTGATTGTCAAAGACTGTACTCAAAAAAAGTTGATGCAAATAATCTTTCGTTTGTTATAGTCAATAAAAGATTCGTATGAAAGATAAAAATAACAGAGTATCATAAAACATCAGAAATTTTATGAAAACACAATCACCATTTTAACACTTGTAATGTAACCTCCTTAGAGCTCTTGAGAATAAAAACTTTTTTAATGTAACAAATTGACATTGACATAATTGTCAGCGATTGACAAATGCGCTATACTCTATATGCGAGTATGTGTCAAATACGTGGCAGTGTGTTTTTTATTGTTCTAATGTATTTTTTATGCTTCATTTATAAAACATATTAGCATCGCGCACTCCTTTCTATGTAAACTATAAATGTGGGAAAATTCATACTCCTTCGTAGGCGCGATTTTCGTAAAATACTTTTTGCTTCACGTATTAATGCATAGAGTAAATCTATGTATTAATACGGTGTATAGATTAATGACATTAAATCAACTCTGCGACTTATAGTGAAGTCTTACATATCAATCCAAACTAATATTATAAAGAGGAAATATTTGTGTATTTGTATGTTAGTATTTTAATAACGTTTTGACACAAAAACTACTGGACCATATTCAAAAAAATTTCACCATTAGAAGGCTGCATATTCACTAAGCGACATAGGTTATATTATTTTTTCAAAATAATAGGGATCTCTAAAAAAAATGCATTAATGTAATCCAACGTGTGAAAAAATTGCTTACAAAAAAAATTGTCATATTTGTCATAGAAACTGCCTCATTGGTTTAGTAGTTAGCATGTTCGAGATATGAGGTCCTGAATTTGAATTCCGGGTCGGGCAAATTCGAAATCAATATTCAGTTTTCTATTTAAGATTTTCTCAATATTTGGCCGAAGCTGGGAAGTTGGCAGTGTGATCCACCCCTGTGCCTCGGAGAGCACGTTAAGCTGTCGGTCCTGCGCCTGATCTCACTCCGATCGTGACGGATTCCCGTCACATCGGACTATGAGAGTGAAGGAATAGAGAGTGCACTTGTATACTATGCCTTCCAACTCGCAGTGGAGAAGCGTGGTTGGTCTATGCTCTAAAAATCCTTTCTCGTATGAGTGAGGAAGCCTGTACCCAGCAGTGGGTCGTTAATAGTCTGCTATTTACTTTTTTTTGGTCATAGAACAAAAAAATGTTCTACAATATTATAGAAAGTATTAATATATACAAAAAAATCTGCGATACCAGGTATAGTTAACTATTGTAATAGTAAAAGTTAATAAAAGTGCCGACAATAATCAATCCTTATTCTATTAAATTGTATTTCAATAAAGACTAACCATTACCACCGTTACTTCCTATATCACAAACACGTCAAGCTAGTTTTTCAATGCTTTTTAATTAATTTTTTCTATAAAAATAAAACATCTTGGATATTAGTATTCCATTGACGTTTAAGTGACTTTGCCCCTTTTGAAATGATTGCAGAACCTATTAAAAGTGCTTCACCTACTTCTAACTATGCACTCGACGGTAGTTAAACTTTTTAAGATGAAAAACCTTGTCATAAAAAGCGTTTCAATAGCTAAATACCTAGTAATTATGGGCGTTTGAAATAATTCAGCGAAAAGGCATTCTAACGACGTAATTTCTTTAGAAACTGCCTCATTGGTCTAGTGGTTAGCATGTTCGACTACAGACATGAGATCCTGGGTTCGAGTCCCGGGTCGGGCCAATTCAAAAATCAAAATTGAGTTTTCTATTAAGATTTTCTCAATATTTACCCGAAGTTGGGAAGTTGGCGGTGTGATCCAACCCAGTGCCTCGGAGAGCACGTTAAGCCGTCGGTCCTGCGCCTGATCTCTCTCCGGTCGTGTCGGATTCCCGTCACATCGGACTATGAGAGTGAAGGAATAGAGAGTGCACTTGTGTACTATGCCTGCCAATCCGCAGTGGAGCAGCGTGGTGGGTCTATGCTCTAAAAACCCTCGCTCCTCGGAGTGAGGAGGCCTGTGCCCAGCAGTGGGACGTTAATGGGCTGCTACTTACTCACTTCTACTTACTTTTAATTTCTTTAGAATGAACCGTTCGGAGCGATCAAAAGCAATATATTTAAAAACTAAATAAAACATATAACCACTTTTAATACTACTTAATAAATAGAATATATTTATATTGATATAACATTCTCTATATACATATACAAGAAGAACCTCGCTACTTTGTCTGCATACACTTAAAAGCAAGACTTTAAGTACAACGTCATATTTTTCATGCTAATTAACTTTGTTGTTAGCAGCACTTAAACTTAAGGATCTGGCGGTGTAAGAACAATTGCAATACTGTTTTTAAATAAAATTAAAATCTTTCATGTTTTAAATAAAAGTGCATGCGTACAAAGTACACATGTCAGAAATGAAGCTTCTTTGGCAAAGTAATTTTTCAGTCTTGTTTATATTTATACAAATCTAAAATTTTAGATTTCCGAGACTTAAGGGGAGGGAGAAAGATATTATGTTAGAAATTTAATGAATTTAATTGCCATTAACATATTGAAAGTTTCGAAAATTTATACAATTAATTTATTGAAATCTTGAAGATAATATGTGAAATATTTTTATTCACCAACCGAAAATAGGCTTATAAAATATAATGACAACATATTTAATAACAAGAAGCAATATATAAAATGTAAATAATGAAATTGCTTTGCATCTAGATGTAAAAGATGAACAAATAAAGAAACACCAAGATTATTATGAAATCTTCCTAAGGTCGCTTGACAGAAACTGCTACTGCAATAATGTATTTTATATCTATTTGTACAATTTGCTTAAACTGATATCCGAATGCCTGATCACCTGATTTCTCTTCAATCGTATCAGATTCCCGTCACTTCGGAGTGTTAGAGTGAACGAAAAGAGAGTACACTTGTGGACTTTCCCTACCAACCCGCAGTGGAGCAGCGAATGGGGTCTAGCTCTAAAAAACCCTGTCCCCTATGAGTGAGAAGGCTCGTGCCTAGTTGGCCACTGTGGAGGCAGGGGCCACGGGACACTTTCCTGCAGACTGGTGCAGGCTCTGTCCGGACATGGCTGCTTTGGAAAGTTCCTGCAAATTGGCCGACAGGAGTCGTCTGCTTGCTACGAATGTGGTGCAGCTATCGACTCAGCACATCACACTCTGGCAGAATGCACAGACTGGGGACCTCAACGGCACCGCTTGGTGGCGCTGATCGGCGGCGAAGTCTCGCTTGAGAGCATTTTAGGCGCGATGCTGTCAAGTGAGAGATAAGGCCGAAGTGGCCTTCTTCTGCGAGACTGTAATCTCGCTAAAGGAAGCCTACAAGCGAGATAGGGAAAATGCAGTAGATTCTCTCTCTCACCGCCGAAGGAGGCGGGATACTAGGCGGCGCTTGTTTGCGCACTTCCTCCCGCATCAATGAATCCTCAGTCGTACTCATCTGGGGCACCAGGCAAGAATGTTCAAACTGAACCTCTGGTGTCTCACTTACGGATGACGAGGGTCCCGCTGGGTTTTGGTGGGTATTGGAAGTAGTTGGAAGTCCCAGCATTTTCCATCGCAAAAAAGAGGTCGTGTCCAGCAGTAGAACATTAATGGGCTGCTACTTACCTATTAATATCTGAATCTGAGAGGTATAATATAATAAAATCAATTCTGATTCTCATGAGTGAGACAGCAGATTTTTGATTATTACTTTACTTTGACATCTAGAATAAAACTGATTAAAAGGTTTACCACATAAAAAGATAAGCATACTTACATCAAAAGTTACATGGGTTCTTTTAAGCCCTGAGAAGCGCCCACAACAAACTTAGTGTTATTTTGTTACTAGTAATTGTAAAGAAAGTCATTAGAGTAACACATTCATTCCTCTTTACATTTCAAGGATTAACTTTAAACGATACTCACAAAATATATGTGCATAACGCCTCTGAAGAAGTTTTCATTTCAAAACTAATGTAGTACATTGTTTCAGCCCCATAGATCCTCAAGCAACTACTTACTGTGTTGTTGCATCGCACAGGAAGAACTATACATCACTATGTGCTGCTCAACATGACGTTAGAACCATAAGATTAGATAAGTCAATTAGATTTAATTCACCTGAAGATCGATCATATGAGAAATCTAATCAAACAGACAATACAGGCGTGTCCAATAACATAGATATCGAAGCAGACAATTTTAACATATATGATGGTAACTTTAAAAGTGTGTACAGGAGAAAAAAGTTTGGTAAGCTTTGTTTGATTATCTTAAAACTTTTGTTTGATTATAAACGATATAACTTTTAACATAAAATTTAAAGTGAAGACCAGATATCTAAATATTTTTCTTAGTCGTACACTCCTGACGATGTGATCGTGGTCTTGGATGTTTGTGTGTTTGTGGCGACTTACGTGAGATCCATCTCTCTCTATTTATGGCATTTCTTGTGCATTGTTTCAAGGAGCACTTTGTGGACTTTTGATAATATCTGTTCATCTTGTAGAGGACCGACCGAAGGCACTTCCAGTATGTAATTTCCTGGTGATACGTTCTACCACTCTTAACATTCGTATAAATAGAGTCTACGAAAGTCTCTTTTTTATATCTAACCCCTGTAGTATGTACACGCTTGTGTTGTGAGCAGTCCACTTAATACTCAGCACACGCTTCCAGCACCACATTTCCTGTACATCAATCCTATTACGATCCTTTTGATGGATAGTCCATATTTATAAAGTATAAATAATAATAAATGAATAAATTTATTTAACAAAAAAATATACAAAATTCAAATGAATAAATGAATGAATGAAAAACAAGTTAATGAGCCTTATAGTCTAAAAGTACAAATAAATTTATGATTAAACATCTGTCCCTAAACTAGGTATATGCCTGTCTTTTAGGCGATAGCGCCCTCCGCAAAATGTATAGAACAAACATTAGACTAAGCATTATGTGAACAAGTAATAAATTCAGAGAATAACAGAATACATTAAAATTAAATATATAAAAGAAAAATAAACAAACATCTGGATTTGTATGTATATGTGTTAGTATGTATGTATCCATGTGGGTATATTTGTATAAGCGTGTGTGTGTGTGTGTGTGTGTGATCAGCAGAAGTGTGTTATGTGAAATCATTCATTCTCCTGAAATTCGAATAACTCTGCTTAATTCTGTTTAAAAATTTCATTGCGCTGTCTACATTTATCCATATATAATTTCAAATAATATAATATATCACTTGTTAAACAAAGTTTTACTTATGATAAACAGGACGAAGTACAAGAGTATCTAATGAAGACCCGGTTATTGCTTGTGTTGGTGACAGAACTCATCATATCATAGAAAATCTGGATTCAAGTAAGGTAATTAAAGGTTTAATCTAAAAATGCGTATCAAATTGTTGTTATTCTATAAAGAATACTCGATTGAGTTCTTCTGAGGATGGAGGCGCAAAGGAAACATCGTAGATTTTTAGATGTTCTTCAATATCGTCACGTGTCGTATATTCGAATTATTGAAATTAGTCTAGATTGTATAAAATATTTAATTTCGTCTATATCAATTTTGAAAACAAAAGTTATTATAATTTTGTGGTATTTGACATTTTTCTAAAATATTTTGCCTGAATATTGAATATCAATGAAGATAGTAATATATCGAAAGTGAATCAAACTTTTTCATATCAGGACTCTGAATCATTGTCAAAGAATCCAATGCTCTTAGAGACCAAAGAAAGCTGTCTTTACTTATATAATACTGTACACGTTTCTTTATATATTATCAAGTTGTTAGTGGGTGTTTCTATGCATATTATTTAACTTTTCCATTAAAATAAAATGATACAATTAATGATCTACAGATGTTACTTTGCCCCTATTCAAATAATTGCAGAAACTGTTTCTTCTATTTGCAACAAAATTCATATGGATAAAATATATACTTTTTCTGATTATCGTCAGAAAGAAAAATATGCATACCTACACACATAGCATCACGCCTCATTCCCATAGGGGTAGGAAGAAACCCCGTCCTTCCACTTGCCACGATCATTGCATATCTCCTTTTTTCATTCTCATTCTCATTAAACCTTTCATACAAGTTCATCTTTTTAGAGTACCCTTGACCTGACCCTTATTTAAAATGTCCTGGATTTGGACCAGGAACGTTCGCCTTGGTCTTCCCCTTCCAACTTTCGCATTCACTCTTGACACATAAATCCTTTTTGTCAGTCTCCTTTCATTCATTCTCTCTACGTGCCCAAACTATCTAAGTATACCTTTCTCAATTTAAGTCACTACATCTTCTTTTATACCACAATGTTCTATTATCACACTATTTCTTACTTTGTCACTCAATTTCAACCCACTCATACTTTTCAATGCCCTCATCTCTACCGCATTTATTTTACTTATGTGATTCTTATGCCATACTCAACTTTCACTACCAAATATAAGTGTTGGCACCTACACTCCTGCATGCACAGCCAGTCTGGCCCTTTGAGTCACCATCTGGCCATTCATAAAGGCGTTCAAAGCACCATTTACCATATTCCCTGCAATTACTCTCCTTTCAATATCACTTTCACATGTTCCATCTTTTGTAAACTTAGATACCAAGTATACAAATTCTTTCACCTCTTC
>JACTOM010000562.1:8940294-8995637 GCA_015832385.1 Elymnias hypermnestra
ATGTGTATAAGAGACAGTTCGGAGGGAGGTTGAGAGTTTCTATGGACAGTTGTACACATCGACTTGCAAGCCTATTGATAGTTTGGCTAAAGATCCCCGTGCCAAACTGACCCGGCATTATACCGAAGATATCCCGGACGTCAGCTTGTACGAGATTAGTATGGCTCTCAAACAGATGAAGAACGGCAAGGCACCGGGTGATGACGGAATCACAGCGGAACTCCTGAAGGCGGGTGGAAAACCCATTCTTAAAGTCCTTCAGCGAATGTTCAATTCCGTCATCCTGGAAGGCACGGTGCCAAAGGCATGGCATAGGAGCGTGATGGTTCTGTTCTTCAAGAAAGGTGACAACACCTTATCGAAGAACTAGACCCATTGCGCTTCCGAGTCATGTCTATAAACTGTTCTCGAGAGTCATTACGAATCGTCTCGCTCGCAAGTTTGACGACTTCCAGCCCCACGAACAAGCCGGATTCTGAAAAGGCTTCAGTACCATAGACCGCATCTTTACGCTGCGGCAGATTATACAGAAGACCGGGGAGTATAATCGGCCACTTTGCTTGGCGTACGTGGACTACGAGAAACATGGGCCGTGTTGAAATCTTTGCAGAGATGCCGATTGACCACCGGTATATACACGTGTTGAAGTGTCTGTACGAAAACGCCACCATGTTAGCTCGTATACAGGACCAAAGTACAGCGTCGATCCAACTGCAGCGTGGAGAGTTATCTCCCCGAAGCTCTTTACTCTGGCGTTGGAAGAACTTTTTAGCTTTTGGAGTGCCGATGATGTGGTCATTATGGCAGAGACTCTCGAAGATCTCTATACAATGCTCGATGACCTCAGTAGTTTCTCAACAGGTGGGCCTAAAAATGAACATGGATAAGGCGAAAGTTTTGTCGAATATCCACATTTCGCTCCACCAAATCATCGTTGAGAACTCACCACTCGAAATTGTAGACGAGTATACATACCTGGGACACATAGTCCAGCTAGGTAGGTCCAATTTCGAGAAGGAGGTCAACCGCTGAATCCAGCTCGGTTGGGCAGCGTTCGGGAAGCTACGCCAGATATTTTCGTCCGATATCCCTCAGTGCCTGAAGACGAAGCTCTCCGAACAGTTCGTGTTGCCAGTGATGACCTACGGCTCCGAAACGTGGTCGCTGACTATGGGCCTCATTCGAAAGCTCAGAGTCACTCAGCGTGCGATGGAGAGGACTATGCTCGGAGTTTCTCTACGCGATCAAATCAGAAATGAGGAGATCAGTAGCAGAACCAAAGTCACTGACATAGCCCTACGAATCACGTAGTCCGACGGACCGATGGACGTTGGGGCCCGAAGGTGCTGGAGTGGCGACGCCGCACCGGGTGGCGTAGTGTAGGAAGACTCCCCACAAGGTGGACCGACGACATAAAGAGGGTCGCCGGTAGCCGCTGGAGCCAGGCGGCATAAGACCGGGCCTTGTAGGCGTTATTACGTGAGACCTATGTCCAGCAGTGGACGTCGGTCGGTTGAAGCGACGACGACGAATTATATTATAATGACAGATTAAAAAGTTCTATTAATAACTAGCACGACGACAGATTTCCAAGAAATTATATATATTTTTTATTATTAAATTGACGGTGAAAATGTTTTTATTAATATAATAATCCTTTAACTGGAAGTACCTGCAAGATATAAACTTACGATGGTATCAAATAAACAAATGGTAACTACGTCTTATACAGCTTTATTGTAATGCTTATTAGTAAATCAGTATTAGTTAAATTAGTTATATTTTGTGTATTGTAAAATAAATATTTAGTTATTTTGATTGTACCAGTTATACTGGATTTAAATGTATATAATATTATCGATAATATAAGGACGTATGAAATTGTAAAATTTCATTAGTGGATAGTTCACAAGTTATTAAACGAAGTCGCGCGAGGAAATACAAACTAATCAATATTTTATACAAGATTTTTATTAATTACAATGTCTTAAAAGATTCGACAATGTATCATGAAATGGGGGCACATGCATATTTCTTGCATTAAAGCTTCAACATAATTTGTAAGAATATTTAATTTTGTATATTTCCTGCTCTCGTTATTTCATATATAATCACATAGTTTTATGAACATTAACTATAACGATTGTAGAAAAGTTTAAAATCTGTAATGATATAAGAATGTTATAAATATATCGGTACATATATTTATTTCATTAACCAATTAAAACTATAAAGAATATCTTATTTTTGAGCGGTTAGCTTTAGGTATTCAAAATAAACTGAAACACTGCCTTACAAAATTAGGATTTTATACTTTACTTTTTTTATACTGCTATATAAAGATTTTTGCTTGATTACATTATTGCATAACACTTGATCAAGAGGCAAAGATAAGAGAGGTAGATAAAGGAATAATTTAATTTTTTTTATTGTGTTTGATTTATATCGACGCTGGGAAGTAAACATGTAGCAACAGACAAATTAAAAAGTATATCAGAACAGAAAACATTTCATCTAAAAAAAAATTTGAAACAAAATAACTTCAGTGTTTATTTTTGTCATTTTTGGACACTTACATTTTGTTGCTAAACAAATTTCATTTAAAGAGAATATCTTAAAGCTTTATTAAAACAATATTCTGCCAGGTACTATGCGTTTACTTTCCAGCGTCGATATAAATCAAACACAATAAAAAAAATGCAATTATTCATTTATCTACCTCTCTTATCTTTGCCTCTTGATCAAGTGTTATGCAATAATGTAATCAAGCAAAAATCTTTATATAGCAGTATAAAAAAAGTAAAGTATAAAATCCTAATTTTGTAAGGCAGTGTTTCAAAGACAAGTTATTTATTACTTCACTATCTTTTGTACTAATGATTTATATTAAAAACAATATGATTTAAAAAAAAATTGACCTAGTTTGATAAATGGGTGTTATGTAATCATCACAATTACAAAAACGTCAAAGTCTATAATCTAGGGTCACATTTTGACTTTTTATTACTGTACCTTTTGTTACTGTACCAAATGATTTACTTTTAAATATAATTTTTAATGATTAACAAAGCAACGATTGCCCAGTTTAATAAAGAAGGTGATATAATCATTGAAATCACAAAAATGTCAAAAGTCTATAATTTAGTCACATTTTGACTTTTTGTAATTTCAATGATTACATTTATCAAACTAGGTCAGTGTTTCCCAATGTGAAGCCCACGCCGCACTGGAGGGCATTTTGGTAATCAAAGAAGGATTCAGAAATGGACTTGACACAATTTTAACCTTTTGCTTTGGGTTATTTAAAACAAATCCATCGTTAAAAATTTAAAATGATGTATGAGGGTATAAATATATTAAGGTGGGGCATGACAAAAAAAAGATTGGGAAACATTAAACTAAGTCATCTTTTTGGTTTTGGTCATCAATGTTTATTTATGTCTATGTTTCCAATACTGAACTCATTCATAACTATTGATTTTTCTTATAAAATGTCGAAAAACTGAATACCTAAACTTTATATAGATTGTACTTAAGATTTTAAACTAAAACAGACTCGTTTGTTTGTAAGTATTTATTAGATTAATATTATGTATTAAATTATTGATTATATATGATAATTATATGCTGACCTTATCCTAATAGAGTTAAGACGATAGATATAACTTCTTGTGGCATTTAGTTGAACAGAATGTAAGTTCCTACTATTTTTATGCAGATTGTATTTAAAAGATGTAAGAAATACAAATTATTAATTAAAATTATTGTTTTTATTTTTACTTTTGTAATAAATTAAAGAACATTAAACTTAATTGAAATTGATTTATTTGTATACATATTTGCAGTCAACTAGTACTTGCAGTATTAGTTATAACTTCATAAACCTGTAATTATTATTACATATACACCCATTTCTGCCCCATATGTTATTTCAAATTAAAAAACTATTCAAATAGGCATTTTGAATCATCAAATGTAGCTTTTTTCATATATTTTTTTAATGTTCCACTTAATGATGATGAGGTCTCATTACTTCTGTACAATATACGCATTTATTTAGATTACGAGGTATTTATGTAATTCCATGCATTATTATCGTCTAAGTCAGGGGCAAGCAACCAGCGGCCCGAAAGCCGGTGCGAACCGCAGGTATACACATGAAAGTAATGATGAATATAGTTGAAAAGGCATTAAAAATCTAAAAAAATTTAAATATGGCATGCACCAATATCAGCAGGACATTTGTCGCTAATCTATAAGAAACTGTTGCTGACCAATGGGCTAAGTAATCCTTAAAGATTATAGTAACATTTTTCAACTGGTTTTCTTTTAATAACAGATTTTAAGTTACTAAGTGACGACTAATATAAAGCCATATCTCTAGAACATCTGCCGGAAGTTTGTTATAGAAATTATACCCTTAAATTTCGAAATTATAGAAATGTTTACTGTTACCTTTAACTGAATTGTTGATTTTATGTAGTGTACTGTTATTTATAACAATTTTATTTTTTATATTACACCAGGTGCATTGACTTTTTTATTCGAAAGTTTCATTTATTTTATTGACATAAACATAGTTTTCGAATATAACTTTTCATTTAGTGACTCTGTTAGACCCATATTGTAGATAATATGAACAGCCTTTTTCTGCAGTACAAAAGTTTCATCTATATCAGTGTCATGATCACAAAGAAGAATAGTATAGGAAATAAAATTGTGAAAATAGCTGAAATAAGCTAGTTTCGCAGTTTCTACATCTAATTGTTTAGCAACACAGCTGCAGAGCTTGTTCATTAAGACTACATAATTAGCGAGAAAGCCTGTAGGTGAGATAAACTATATAGGAATAAATTTCTATACATTTATTAAAAAGTAAATTAAATCTTCCAATAAACTTATTTTCACCTAACAAAAATGACATTGTAAAAAATTGATATAATATATTATTTACTTCATATTACTGATATAAATTAGCATCACTGAGCAATCATTGCACAAAAATTTTAGTTGGTGCAGTTATAATTCAATCAGATAAGTTTTATATAAAAATTATAAATATGGATTTCCTTTTAATAAATCCCATAATATTATAATATAACCATCTTGGCATCTATGAATGACAAGGGCAGATCCAATCTATACAACAGATAATGTTATTTCTATACATTCAATCACCAAGAACTGCCATAGCCATTTCTTTTGATATATTATCAGACATATCATTCTGATTTTCAATGTCTTTTTCATCACCAGACCACCAACTCTCATCATCGTCGTGTATGAAACATAAGAATAGGTCATCTTCATATGTTGGAAAGTAATACTCAGGTTGATTCCACTTGTCTTTTCTTAAAACCCAATGCTGCAATTCCTTTAAATGTTTCTCTAAGTTCTTTGAGTCATCAAACTTTGTGTCACAGGACAAACATTGTTTCAAATGTATCTGCCTTCGTATATAGTTCACTATTTTAATTTTATTGTAAAAATCAAAACCAGCTGTTGCTTTTGCAAATGAAAATTCGTGCTTCTTTTCCATATGATCAAGAACGTTTTCGAATTCCATCTCTGTGTGTTCACATAAAAGACATGTGATTACTGGACCGTTTTCTTCAGTCCACTCTGACCATTCAGGGTCACTGTCTATATTAGAATCTGGTTCAAATTCTTCCTCGCGTACTTTAATATTGTACATTTTTGAACTATTTGACATATTGAATGGCTTCTGTCTATTAACAGGGTGTTTATCACCTATATAGTTCACTAAAAAGAATTTATCATATTCTGTATTCACTGGGTTTATTCTTTTGTGTCCTTTTTTACGCATGTGTTCTTTTAAAATTGTCCTATCTTTGAACACCCCTTCACAGAATATACATTGCAATTTGTCTAACTTCAGACTTATTAAATCAATTAAGTCATCTACAAATACTAAGTTATCAGGCTTAGCGACATAAAAGTTATGTTTTTCATATAAATGATTCAGATAGCTTGCTCTTGTTCCATTAGAAAAGAATCTGCAAAACAAGCACTCCTTTGCATAATTTTTATCTTCTCGTTCCAATGCATGCCTTTCTAATAAAGTTTCTAATTTACTTTGCCTTAGATTTAAACGTAGTTCCTTATCCTCTTGCAATACATCACTTAATAAGAAATACTCTTCATCTTTTGATTTTGTTCCATCTGGTTTGCTATCAAGGAGCATTGTTGTGCAGAAGTATGGAACATTTTCATCTGAAAACATAAATATGAATAATCTATATTACAAACAATGACATCTTTTGATATGGATAAATTGACTGCACTTATGTATAAAGATTCAAGTATAAAATCATAACTTTTTAAAACAACAATAAACAGTGATATATCACTAGTTATAACTATCAAAATTACAAAAAACTTCAAAGTATCTAAAATGCAACTTTACCCTTTATACATAAAATCCATCAAAATATACTATGCAAATTTATATTTAATGATAAATAATGTATATAAGTTCATAATCCTAAAAGACTATTATATCTTCATAATTATGAAAATATAATAGTAAATACAACCTTAGCCTAATTGTTGTATTACCCATGGTGTGCTACACTCTCCTTCTGCGGGAATGTCATGGTGCGGAAGGATATGGCAAAACTAATGATTGAATTCTGCTTTTTGGAGAAAATCCTAATGAGGAAATCTATTTTAAACTGTAGGAAATCTAAAGAATGTGAAACCTGCTAACCTGCATTGGGTCAGCAGGGTAGATAAGGTCTATGCCCAGCAGTAGAATGTTAACACACAGCCATTCACAGCTTTAACATATACTTAAATTCAAGTTTAAAAATTATTCAAGTAGGCCTTCAAGACTATTATATGGCAATTCATTAATGCTAAATTAATAGTCTTTCCACGTATTATTTCCAATGTACGATTGATAACGATTTTAAAAAAGTATTAAGAATAACTATATCGATCAACTTCTCTTTAAAATAAACACTATATAATAACCTTTAAATCTCAATTTCCAGTACTTCATGTAGCCATGTAAATCGGCAATTTGATTGACATCAGCTATTACTAGACGGTGCTCCATAAACAAATGAGTAAGCATAATCTTCTCTGAATCCGGTAATGAATATATTTCATCACATAAAACACAGGGGCACTGAGATTGAGAATTATTCTTAAATATTGAAGGATTTTCGTTCTTCTGATGCAATGTCATTGGCCCAAAGAATTGCTTTTCATTTGTAGCCATTGTATTTTAAATTATATGCAATTTTACACTACTTTTACGTTTATGCTATAAAATCTCAGAAAAAATTTGCAATTTATTGTATATAATAATCGATGTCCTTTGACAGCTGTCAATGTGAATTCTTTTACTATTTATCCCTCTATTGGAGAAAGCAAAGATTTTGATAAAAGAGCCACATCATCAGTTAGAGTTGTCAAATTAACTTTGTCATTGTGTTATCATGGTAAAAGCTTTCGTTTCGTCATGTTGTATCAAGAAACGAAAGCTTTTACGGCAAAATACTATCGCCAAACAATGCAAAAATCAATATTGAGTTTTCTATTAAGATTTTCCCAGTATTTGCCCGGAGTTGGGAAGTTGGCGGTGTGATCCACCCCCGCGCCTCGAAGAGCACGTTAAGCCGTCGGTCCTGTGCCTGATCTCTCTCCGGTCGTGTCAGATTCCCGTCACATGAGTTACACGGACTATGAGAGTGCACTTGTGTACTATGACTGCCAATTCGCAGTGGAGCAGCGTGGTGGGTCTATGCTCTAAAAACCCTCGCTCCTTGGAGTGAGGAGGCCTGTGCCCAGCAGTGGGATGTTAATGGGCTGCTACTTACTTACTTACTTCTACTATCGCCAAAAAGAGCATTAGTGTTCTCCTTATTGCAACGATTAATATCTTTAAAAATATAATAATTTAAAATACCTCGTCACAAAAAAAATTCTCATTAATTAAAAAAATGACTACAGCATAAAAACATGTTACACATAAACTGGAAATACCTTTTTGACTTTGAAAGGTCTGCCTAAACTATCAGCAACAACCATTTTGATCAGTTAAATAAGAAGTAAAAAAGATTTTGTAATGTGTTTTAGTCGGATTATACACCTTCAGAAATCATTTTATATAGGACAAAAACATAAATCAATGACAAATTTTTTACATATTCTTTTTAATTCCACTTAAAAGTCAGCTCCTCATAAAAAATAGGGAGCTATGAGTCACAAATAAAATTAAAAAAATACTTTTGATTTAGACTTTGTGAATTTATAATACATAATAATTTACCGCAAATACTATTTAAGCACAATTGTTTTTTTTACAAAGTCATAGCTACTTAGATTTGTGTGGATTAACTTTTAGGAACTTCTTGAAAGCATTTATTTGTAGTGGCAAGACTACATTTATTTACATTTAATTTTCAATTTATTTACACTTTGATATCGTTAAATAGCTTTATACATTGTTACTTGTTTGGGTTCCCAGCCATTCCGGTATCCCTGGAGATGAGAAAGCTGATTCATGTGCGAAAGCAGCAGTCCAAGATGGAACACACAAACATTTCCAAAATTATGCACAAGATTTAACCTCACTCTCCAAATCATTCCTGGAAAAATCCTGGAATTCATTCTGGTCTTCATCAAAATTGGCCAAAGGTATAAAATATAAAAAAGGCCAAATATTATGCCTCCATCCAACCGAACATAACAAGGTGATCCTGGTTTTTCCTTCATTGATATGCCAGCCGCTGGATAACCAGTACCATCTCTCGGCTGCGCCTTGAACATGTTTGCACACCCGTACACTTGGCTATACTCCGGATTAGGGACCACTCCATGTGTGAATGTGGCCTAGACGAAGGTTCTGTTTTCCACGTCCTTCTTAATTGTCCCAAACTTTCCCACTCCATTTAGGATATTCTCCCTCCACATATCCCCCGTACTATAAATGTAGAATATTTGTTAAGTCTTGTTATATACAAGACTAGTAGTAGTAGTAGAAAGTGTAAATGTTTATTTAAATATATTAAACATAATAGAATTAAGTTGTAAAATAATTATTTATTATTAGTCTTATGTCTATAAAAATATTCATATTGTGTTGTCAGTTTTATTTAGTGGTGGTTTAACAATATATTTCACCTAAAAACCGAACAAATTCCTTCGTGTCTTCTCCAATCACTTGACCCTGGTGAGATAATCTGTTCCCAATTGGCATACCTGAAAGCCACTGAACAAAAGAAGAAGAAGATACATTGTATTTACTCAGAAATATTTTATTATATAAATAGAATAAATAGACTAGGATATACATTATGTGATACATATATAACAACTATAGTAAAATTAATTATCAACGGACAGACAGATCCGTATATCTCATTTGTACATATGTTACCGTTACCGTTACCGTTACCGTCGGAAGTGCCTCGACCATAAGGGACTGCAGACAAAATAGACCTTGTCCCAGGTAGTTAAAGCAACCATGTCTCGAAATCACACTCTGGTTATATTTGTTTTCTGGGTAAATTCGCGTTGCTACTTATATATTTATATACGTAATAATTATAATAGTGTCTCCTCTATCCTCACAACCTGCATACTTTAACAATCTTCCAATCCCTTTCAGTACAATCCTTCTGACTGAAAAATAAAAGTGAAAGTGCTTTATTGGTGTAGTCTCAATCATTCTACCTGACCATCACACATCGCGTCACTGGTGAATCTATATCACCTCACCGGCGAACACCACATCGCTTTACTAGTAACTCCCATCACTACTGGCGACCCCTTTCGCTTTATATTTAACAAAAAAAAACCATTTTAATTAATAATTTCTATTTCTTAAATCTTTTACATTCTGTTTAACTAAATTCCATTAGACGCGGTTTATTAAACATGCTCAATAATGTATTACATAATTTTTTTTCTTATAGGCATTTACAAAATAATACCAGTTTCAGTATAAAATCAGTAAATATTCTTTTTATAGGAAACTTAAATTAGTCGCGCTCCGTCTTATTACTTTTTGGGAGATCTACTGTTCTGTTGACTAATTAACTAGGCTTTACTTCAGATAGAGTTGCGAAATGAATTTTTAATTTCCCTTTACTCAGGGAACTTTATAACTTAATTTTGGAGACACTATTTTTACTTCCACGAAGGACTTTCACCCCGCAAAGACAACTAACTTCAATTCTAATTAAATGATGTAGGAACAAAAAACTTTTAATTTAAGGTCTGTTTGAATTGAAAATTAATTATCTATAAAATAGATAATGTCTAAATTAATTAAATTCTTTGAAAAAGGGAGTAGCATGTGAATTTCTTAAAACTTATTATGTCCAACCCTGACAAATTATATACTTCAAAGTTTATCTTGCGGATTATATTATAAAATAATCAAGGTTTAATGTTGGTTAGTCACATTAAAAGTTGGTACTTCAATGTAGAGCAAATATTAAGTAATGGCGAAAATTTGTTTTAAGTAAGTGGCAAAACTACTTTTAGAGAGAGAGAATATACTTTATTGTCCACCACAGACGACACAGAAAATACATACATACATACATATATACATACATACATAGCATCACGCCTCATTCCCATAGGAGTAGGCAGAGACAACATCCTTCTACGTGCCACGATCCTTGCATATCTCCTTCACTTCTTTCATTCTCATTTAACCTTTCGTACAAGTTCGTCGGTTTAAAGTACTCTTGACTTGGCCCTTATTTAAAATGTCCTGTATTTGAGCCAGGAACGTTGGCCTTGATCTTCCCCTTCCAACTTTCGCATTCACCCTTGACTCATAAATCCTTTTTGTCAGTCTCCTTTCACTCATTCTCTCTACATGCCCACACCATCTAAGCATACCTTTCTCAATTTTAGTCACTACGTCTTCTTTTATACCACAACGTTCTCTTATCACACTATTTCTCACTCTGTCACTCAGTTTTAATCCACTCATGCTTCTCAACGCTCTCATCTCTACCGCATTTATTTTACTTTTGTGATTCTTCTGCCATACCCAACTTTCACTACCATACATAAGTGTTGGCACCAACACTCCAGCATGCACTGCCAGTCTAGCCCTTTGAGACACCATCTGGCTATTCATAAAAGCATGCAGAGCACCATTTACCATATTCCCTGCATTCACTCTCCTTTCGATATCACTTTCACATGTTCCATCTTTTGTAAATTTAGATCCCAAGTATACAAATTCTTTCACCTCTTCCACTTGTTCCCCATCTATCAAAATATTGCCATTCATCATAGATTCATCTCGTTCAAAAAGCATAACTTTCGTTTTGTTTACATTCACTTTCATTCCTTTCCCTTTCAAAGCTTCATTCATAATATTTAGCATCTCCTGAAGCTCGTTAGCGGATGACGCAAGTATTACTTGATAATCAAATAGCAATAATAAAGCTAATGTTAAACAACGACACAACGTCTAAAGTTACGAAGTTTAATTAGCGGCATATTTTAAGAAGAACCTGCGACAAACTCAGTCAAGTATCCTTTATCAACGTTATTATAATATATATATATATATAATATGTTTTTTTGCATCGTAGCCTACCTTCAATCCCACGCTTTTATGGTCTAAGTAACTTGAATTTGAAACGAGATAACTTTAAATTATTAGTTTATTTTTTGCTGTGTCTCAGCTCCTCTTAGATTATTTCTCATAAACTAAATAACACGCGACCTAAAAATAATTCGATTGTTAAGCGTTTTACATTATTCTGTGATTTCGAGTTTTTATTTTTAAATTAAATTTCTTATAGATGTGTAAACATAGATTGATGAAACAACTGTTTTCAGACGAAATTACGCCCCTGGGCTTTCTGGGAATTCCGAACTGACTCTTATGCTTTATCTTTATAATTTGGCTAATAAAAAATAAGAAAAATAACACAAAGGTCTGTACAACTGCTTTTTTATAGATCTTTGTCTGTTTGTCTTCAAGATATTGTTGCGCAGTCCCTGCCAATTTCGTTGATATAGGCTCATAACATAGACAAGCTAGACATATGGTGTTTCTGGTAATCTGTTAATATGAATCATATCTTAAAAACAAATTGTCAAGAGTCGTAATTAACGGTCAACAATCGAGTTATTATCGCGTATTATGGAATCCCTTAGGGCTCAAATTTGGGGCATCTTCATTTTATTGTTTATATCCATGATATTACCCAAATATTCTCCAGCTGCTCTGTGAGTCTTTTTGCTGATGACACGAAACTAACTAAGGCAATAAAGGTTGATGTTCAATTATTACAAGAGAATCTACAAAAACTAAGCAAATGGTGCGAAGATGACAAAATGTTTTTAAATATTGACAAATACCACCACATAACTTTTACACGGAAACCGAACATTCTGTTCGGTTTCCTACCGATACCTAAAGGTTTTCTACCTTTACTCTATTAAATAAACATTAAACTGCCGTGAGAAGTTAACACAATATGCGACCTTGGCGTTATATTGGACTGTAAATTAAGTTTCAATACGCACATCGATCCAACTGCAGATCTTGCGAATAGTTCTCTAGGATTTATGCTTAAATGTGCAAAATTAAAAAAAAATGTAGTACGGTGATAAAATTATTTGGTTGTTATGTCCGTAGTCGGCTCGAATATTATAGTTTAATCTGGTCACCATTCACTAAATTTCAAACGAATAGGATTGAGAACGTACAAGAGATATTTGTGCGCCACCTCTCCTATAGATTTAAAATAAATGGCCCTAAATATGAGCATCGCCTTATCCCTTGCAATAAACTAAAATTAAAAGATAGTAGGGAACTGTTGGATATGGTGTGTCATATAAACAATTCATTAATGAAGTTGACTGTCTTGAGTTAGTACAGTAATCACATCAAATTTTCGCGAACAAATAATCCACGCCAATCTTGTATTTTATTTTATATCAAACCTTGTAAAACTAATTTAGGCAAACACTTCCCAATTTCGCGGTTGTCCCGCTCTTACAATGAATACACGATGCAAGACAAACAGACATATTCCACAATAGCCTCATCGTATACAAATGCAAAATTATGGACATATTATCTAACGAAATTAATTTAGAATGAGGAATCATCAATTCAAATTTAATTGAAATAATATTATTTAATTCAAATTCTAATAATGTAATCAGATTTAGTGACATTGTCTTAAATTATCGTTATTATATTATCAATTACATTACATCAGTTTTTGAATATTGACATCAGTTAAAATTGTATATGCATTCGGTGATAACTTTTTTTTGTTAAACGTATATTTTTAGTAGTCCTTATAAATGAATAAATTATATTTATTATCTATGGTCTTTCACCTTATACAAATACTTTCTTAAACCTTCGATCACTGGGTATAATTGTAAAGACTATATAATTCAAATTTTGGCTATTGCATATTACATTTCTATTTACATGGTATACATTAAGTACTTTGTCTAATTAACACAATTAGGCCCAAGTTTGCCGAATTGGCAATCGTCTTAATAGATATCCAATTTCTTTATACATCCGATCACCCGACAGCAAATAGGTGGGTCTTGTGTACTAATAAAATTAATAAGAACGCCTATATCTGCAACAGAAGCTATAGAACCCTATGCTATATATAACCGGACAAGCATGGCTTTTCTTTTGCGTACACTGAAATTGCGGGAATTAATGTATAACGTTATCTACTTGATGCTTATGTAGCGTAGTTTATAGCAGAACTCATGCTTTATTACAAATTAAAATAGAACATGTCATATGCCCTAAATAAGAGGCAAATCAGTAAAATTATCAGAGACGCTGTCTGTGGCTCGATAAAAGTAGTTTTTTTTTATATATTTTTAAATTAAATAAGTTAATTCCATAACATTGGTTGCGTAGAGTTTTTATATCTTATTTCAACGTTACTTTGACAAATTTATAAAAATACTAACACTCTGTGGATCCTGTTTTTCAAGAAGAGTTTCGTGCTGATCATTACTGGACGATCCTAAATCAAAACAACAACTAAAACTCAGTAGTTTAATAACAAATCTAATCTTGTAGTCTATTAGATATTTAGAATATACTGTTATGCTGTCAGAAAGAGATAGATTACAGTTTTGTACTTTTAGCTTCGTCATACTGTATTTGTTTGGTACGTTTATAGAGGTAGACTTGTTAAAAGAAATTGCCTTTGTTAATCTAAATGTTGCAATAAGACTACCTTTGCATGCTGTGGTTCTTTAACTATTATATAAGTCTTCCTGTAATTTAGTTTCTTTCTATTAGATTTCGGTGTGGAATAAAGTATTAATTTATCTATTTAGATGCTGGAAATATCCCAAGAAAATGTGTTGACAACTAAATCTTTAATTTTAACAACACAGCTTTTACAACGTTATACTAGCAGATGGCCCTTCACGTTTCTTCCACAAAAGAAACATTTAGACTGTTATACAATACTGTTACAATTTGTTTACGTATCAGTCTATTCCGTTTTTTTTTGCACTTTGATCAGAAATAGCACCCGATCAATCCAACGCCAGATGCGCTGCTTTATACTTATTATGTTCCAACAACGATTTTTACGATGTAGTCTATAAATCAAAGTCTCTAATACAATATTTTAGAAATGTACGTTTATTGTTTGTGCTATATATAGTACGGTGGCCAAATTAATACGAACATACCTATGTACTTATGTAAATCAAATGTATGAAAAAATTTTAACAAAAAAAGAACCGCCTACAATACGAAGAACACTATAAAACAATACGCAATTAATTTTTACTTTTTAGAGCATATTAATATATTTGTAAGTTTGTTTGGAAGGCGGTTCTTTTTTTGTTAAAATTTCTATTTATTTTTGATTTTTAGCGAATCTGAAGTAAACTAACAAGTTTGTCTTAATATGTGTACAACTGAAAACGTTATAAATATCGCATTGCAGCAACAAAAGTAAGCTCATTGCTATTTGGTTACAGACAGTTATATTTTCTGCCATAAATCGCACCCTTACTGTAAGCCGCTGACGAGATCCATTGATCTTCATATTTAACTACGACTAGCACTTGACCATACCGAAGTTACGGTAGGCAACTCAAATATCTGTATAGCCTATAGAAGATTCTGCCCAGTATCGTTAATTAGCTTCTAAGAATTGAAGAGCACTTTGTCATGGATTCCATCATCAGAACCTAACCAAACTATAACAAAATAACCCTTGAAGTATATCCTTTCCAATAAAAAAAGAATCATCGAAATTGGGTGGCGTGATCTTGAGTTATTCGTCCATTTGTCGCGCACATGCTTAATGAAAATTTTAGACTTATCCGGTTTTCTCATGGATGCCATCATCAGAACTGGATTTAAAAAAACGGGACCCTTTGACGAGCACCACCTTTCATATAAAAAAAATCATCAAGATCGGCCCACCCAGTCGGAAGATATGAGGTAACAAAAATAAAATAAAATACAGACGAATTCATAACCTCCTCCTTTTTTTGAAGTTGGTTAAAAATACTGTGTCGAAGTGTTTGTACGGAACTCCTTCGGAAAAGGTTGATCGGTTTTTGTGAAAATTCTGTGTATATTTGGTAGGTCTGGTCATTTTTATTGCAATACGAATTTAGACGAATCAACTAGTCTATCCATTAAATTTTTCTATCACAGTGTTTGACAACCATGAACTCTGGAAATATTCAACCGAATTTGAAGTCGAAAGTAAATACTAATTTACTTAAATACCGTCAATATAAACTTGAAAAATCTGACTAATAGTATTTGTTAAATAACTGTTAATATAAAGTTTATCTTTAAAGTGGATATTTCAATTGTTTTCACCGTCTACTTCAAATTCGGGTCATTGCATTGATCCGATAGTCCATTTTACGTACGAATAGTTGTGGCTCGGGTAATATTGAGTTATCTAAACGCAGCCACCGTGTAATTATCAAATGGATCTTCTTTGGAAAAATAAACATTATATAAACAATTACAATTAAAACAAATTTACTTAATCAAATTTTTGGAATCTTGTCTCATTGTGATTTCACTGTTATTATATAGAACATAAACTCCAAAATTGCCAGACGTTTTATCGGCAACAGGCGTTCTTTTTTTCAAGTAATCTCCGGAAAAACTAGATTATTTATTACGGATATTTACTGGCTGATACTATAGGTGATAATATAATGTACCAATCACCCGAAAGTTTACACAGCCAGTTGTATATATTGATTATTTGTATCAAAAGTATGTTGATATGGGATGACTTTAAAGGAATGCAACAAGAACTTTACGAAACATCATCTTGCCCAATCTTGGCAACAAGGCAGCCAATCTTAGCCTAAATATACATGCACTACAATTTGACGGCGAATCCGACACGACCACCCAAGGAACAAGCCCAAGACTAACAACTTAAAGTGCTTTCCGATGTCTATAGGTGGAAACCAAACTTCAAACTTCCCAATTTCAGGCAAATATTGAGAATGTGTGAACAGAAAATCCAATATCAATTTGAACTGGCATTCCCCGAGACTGAAACCGTGTTCCTTGTAATCTGTAGTCGAATAAGCTGACCAATAACATAGTAAATATGACCTGGAAAATCAATAAATGAAAACGTTGAATATTATTTCCATTTTCGTAAAAAATTGTGGTCAAAACTTAACCGAAACAAAAAGAATTCTTAATAAAAAAAGGGGCTTTTACGCCTAGATTAATTAATATTGTGTTCAATAATTATTGGATGTCAATGTCAAATGTCAAAAACAAATGAAATGAAAACAAAAACAAAAGAATTTTTTGCAATTTAATTCCATTTCTTAACGACTTTTAAAATTTAATTGTTTCCGAAACGATAGGACAAACATCAAATGTGTCACAGATGGGAATGGTTTCAAAGGTAAAGCTAAATTATTGTTATTGCTATACTTCAAAATTAACATTAGCCAAATCAGTTCAGCCGCTGTCAAATTTGAAAGATACTAGCGAACACCAATTGATTTTTATATAGAAATGAATGAATTGCTGTATTCTAAATGAAATAAATTAAAATTTATGCATGCAATGATGATGATAAAAGGAGACCTCACTGAATTTTTTGTGGATTCTTCTCAGAACAGGGTGGTAAGAAACCCTCTTAATCTCCACCGTGGAGGTGTTCGTCGGGCAGTTGGTGAGGAGCATGTTCCGCCACGCGGACCACTCCCCGCACACACACCTAAATGGCATTGCCAGCCAGCATCCTAGATCTGAAAGCATTGGGCGTACACTGTCTCGTGAGCTCCTGCAGTCACCATCACCTGGTGTGGTTGAAGATGACGGCGTTGACGACTCGATGGTAGTGACAGAACTCGGATTGACCTAGATGGTCCCGCCGGTGTAAGCTGGTGGGAACCAGCCCGTTAGAATGATGGGCAGAAACAAATACCGGGCATCGTCGCTGCCTGAGAAAATTAACCCGGGTAATGAGGCATTGCCTCGAAGCCCGTACCCCACAACTTGTTTGTGAAGAGCCCCGGATGATGAACCCTCATAAGTATAGATTTCAAGTCTTGCTCCAATATCATCATAAGTCGTAGATTGAAAATGATATTTGATGATTCAAAGGTACTGTAAAAGCCTACTTAATTGAAGATTTTTGAATTTGAATTTATAGAGAATTCGAATGCCTCATTGGTCTAGTGGCTAGCATGTTCGACTACAGATATGTGGCCCTCGGTTCGAGTCCCGAGTCTATCCAATTCAAAAATCGATATTGAGTTGTATATGCTTTTGTACTATGCCTTCCAACCCACAGTGGATCATCGTGATGGATATATATTGTAAAAACCCTCTCTGATATGAGTGAGAAGGCCCGTGTCCAGCTGTGGGACGCCATTGGGCTGCTACTTGTCTTATATAGCATTCAAATATTCCTCTGGTAAAATTGATTAAATAAAATTTGACGAACAATACATTTTGCAAGACCATTCAAACACCTACACACAACCCCCACAGTGCTCTTTGACATTCGTTTAATCTCCCCGCAATACCGGCTTGATATTCTAGCGAAATCCAATTCCAGTTCAGATGTTTTCTTTATGAGAAATGCAATTTTATTCCTAAACCACTATGTTGGTGGTATCACCGGTGTAACTCGCGATCATGTGGAAATTCGAAATTATTCTTGACTCGATATTAACACGAATAAACAATTTATTAGAGATTTCCACGTCATTTTCCACTCACCTAAAATTTTTCATCCTATACGAGTATATGACATTATTCCTTCCAAAGTTCCTTTTCTTTTAAATGTTGAATATAGGTTAACCCTTGTTCAAAGCCCCAATTGTAAATATCTTTGTAAATTAATAATTAATAATTGTAACAGAATGAAATTATAATATTTGAAGTGAAACTTGTTTAGGCATATGAGAGTAAAATTTTTACGGATGAAACGCGTGATTATCGTCACGAAGATGTACAGCGTTTTATGCTAATTCGTTTGAACGTTAGGTCATTATAATATTTACAAAAAACATGTGGCATTTAAATTTGACTCTTATCGTTTAATAATTTAATATACTATTTGTCATAAAATATAAAATGAAAATATTTCAAAAATTCTCTTTTATAAATATTAAATTCAAAAGCAAATTTTATTTAATAATTTCTAATATTGACAAAAAACATGTGGCATTTTATTTATAATTCGTCATTTGAGATCTCAATAAATTATTTGTATTATTTTCGACACTTTTAACATTTATATACAAAGCACACAAGTTCGTCGGTTTAGAGTACTCTTGACCTGGCCGTTATTTAAAATGTCCTGGATTTGGTCCAGGAACGTTCGCCTCGGTCTTCCCCTTCCAACTTTCGCATTCACTCTTGACTCATAAATCCTTTTTGTCAGTCTCCTTTCATTCATTCTCTCTACATGCCCAAACCATCTAAGCATACCTTTTTCAATTTTAGTCACTACGTCTTCTTTTATACCACAACGTTCTCTTATCACACTATTTCTCACTCTGTCACTCAGTTTTAATCCACTCATGCTTCTCAACGCTCTCATCTCTACCGCATTTATTTTACTTTTGTGATTCTTCTGCCATACCCAACTTTCACTACCATACATAAGTGTTGGCACCAACACTCCTGCATGCACAGCCAGGTTAGCACTTTGAGACACCGTCTGGCTATTCATAAAGGCGTGCAGACCACTATTTACCATATTCCCTGCATTTACCCTCCTTTCAATATCACTTTCACATGTTCTATGTATTGTAAACTTAGATCCCAAGTATAGAAATTCTTTCATCTCTTCCGCTTGTTCCCCATTTTTTTAAATATTGCCATTTATCATAGATTCATCTGTTCACATTTAATTGACAAATAAATTCCTAACATATCTTCCTTTGAGACTCGAAAGTCTAAAGTTTTAGATTTTATAAATATAAACAAGACTTCAAAATTAGTTTGCCAAAGAAGTTACACTTCTGACATGTGCACTTTATACGCAGGCACCTTGTTATTTTTTGGCGGTGGTTTTAAATAACTATATGGTGTCAACTATTTGTAAATTATCTAAGTTTTGGTATGGAATCTCATAAGCTGTACATACTCTTCCGTCCTTCTCCAATTAACATGACAATTGCAAAGGTGTGTGTGCCCTGATAGCCAATTATTATTAGAAGAAGAAGAAAAATTGTTATTCTAATCTCTGAAACGGCTGGACCGATTTTAAGACTCGTTGACAGACAGCTGATTTTACAAAAAAAGGAATCCAAAATAACGCAGTTATCGCTACTAATAATTTAAAGTATAATAAAAGAATAGGACACTGTAGGCATTTGAAAAATAAATTGAACACACCAATAATAGTTGGGAAAATCTATTCGTACAATAAAAACGTGACCATTTTATTAGATTCCCAATATTTTTATTCATTAGAAGGCCTGCTTCGTATAAAAGTACACATATGGTTTTTATTTTCCTCTATAAAATCGTTAACTGCCCAATAATAATTATAATTGGAGTTTTTTATACTTAAATTGAAATATTTTCTAAAAAAAGGAAAGTTTACAAAAAATATTATTACGTTAGTGCGAAATATTAGAGATTATTAAATCAAATTCCTATAGTACAATATTATATACTAGCTGTTCCTGGCATAAAAGTTTCCTAAGTTATCCTAAGTGTCTGCCAGTGAAAATCATGTCAAAATCGGTCTAGTTCCCTCAGAGATTATGTGAAAAGAACAAACAGCAGGGTGGTTAACATTCTGAAATTCAACGTGTCCTGGCACAAAAGTTTCCTAAGTTACTCCTTATAACATCAGGTGTCTGCCAGTGAAAATCTTGTCAAAATCGGTCTAGTCCCCTCAGAGATTATCTGGAAAGAACAAACAGCAGTATGTTTTCACATTCTGATATTCAATATTATAAAAATATTAGTTACGAAATGAATATGGCCTACTGTATATTATAAAATTGTTTTCTTTAGATAGACCTTTTTAAATTCGTTATATAATTTCAATGGGAAGTCTGATTTTAATTTAAAAAGTATTTTATAGGTACTGAAACGGTATTTAATATAATAAGGATTTATACAGAGTTATGAATAATATGGTTTAAGTATTGCCGGCACTTTTATTAACTTTTAAAATGTAAAAAAGTAGTTATAGTGGCAAAACATATTGTGGGATATTTATTATTCTATCATTAATAGTTTCCGCAAAACGATGACAGTTTTTATAACTAATTTTTGCACACCTTGGGTTACATAATTGCATTTTTATTAGGGATGCCTATTTTTTTTTAGTAAGTAATGTAGCCTATCACACTCAGTAAAAATGTAGCTTTTTATGGTGAACAAATTATTAAAATCGGTTCAGCAGTTTTTGTGTGATAACGTTATAAACATACATACAAAAACGCAAAAGTTCCCTCTTTATAATACTAGTTAAGATATTCACACACGCGTTAAAAATCTTCAAAATAATTCGCCTGATTCATTAGAAGCTTATCAATGTCTCTCTCTTCGTGCTGAAGTTTATGATTAAAAATGTTGTCACAAGAATGAGAATTATGTAAGTTATACCGCCGGAAAAGCTAGTATTTTATATCAAGAGTTCACAACAACTTCCTCCTTAAATCGGTACGTCATTGATTAATGCGATTTAAAACCATTTTGCATAGTAAAGGCATGCTGTCACTCAGCAATTTGCCGTTCATTTACGTGGATATGAAGTACAAGGGAGAATTATACATTATTTTCACAAAATCCATAGCTTTTACTAATACATTATAAAATTAAGTGTATTTATAGGTAACAATGGATTTTGCTCTTCATTGTGTATTGATTAAAAAAATGGGTGAAATGAAACTTCTTTAGGCGCATGAGGGTAAAACTTTTATGATGAAATGCATGATTACCATCACGAAGATATCAAAAGTTTTTATGCTAAGTCGTTTGAAGGTTAGGTAGTTTTAATATTTTGCGATGCTCTTCAATGATAGCATGTGGGCCGGAGTATCCTACTTCTGCACGACCGTAGTCTCGCTTAAGGAAGCCCATGAGCGAGAGAGGGAGAATGCAGTGGATGCTCCCAATCACCGCCGAAGGAGGCAGGGTACTAGGCGGCGCGTGTTTGCGCGCCTCCTTCCACCTCCTTGAATCCTCAGTTGGACTCATCTGAGGTACCAGGGATGAATGCGAAAGCTGACCACCTGGTGCCTCACTTACGGATGCAGAGGGGTCCGCTGGGTTTTAGTGGGTATTGCGAGGTCTCCTCCCTCACCGAGTCCCACACTCCTAACCTGTAGGTTCGTTCGGGGTTCGTGCCTAAATGCATTTCCCAGCAAAAAAAAAAATAACTAAATAATAGGTAATAAAAGGTAGTTTTAATATTTACAAATAACATTTGGCATTTTAATTTGCCACTCGTCATTAAATAATTTAATATACCATTTTTCATTAAAATATAAAATGAAATTATTTTATAAATTCTCTTTTCGATTTCAATAAATTATTTGTATTAATTTTCACAACACCTTTTATATTTTAATGACAATTAAATGCATTTAATTCCTAACATATTAATCATATAATTCCTATATATATACATTTAATTCCTATATTCCTATTTCCTTTATTCCTCACTCTAAGTTTCGGGAGTCTAAAGTTTTAGATTTGTATAAATATAAACAAGGCTAAAAAAATAGTTTGCCAAAGAAGTTTCACTTCTGACATGTGTACTTTGTATGCACGCACTTTAAATTTTCTGTTTGTTCTTGTGAGAATATAGTTTTTTGATAACTAAATTTAGATTGTTTCTTATTGCCGATAATTGTTGAGAGGCATCGGTTAAAAAGGTCACGAAAAAGTTTTAAAGGTGTCTTCCTATGTAGTGAATTTAAGAAGTTTGTATGTAGGCACAGAAGTTAAACAAAAATGTGAGAAAATGTTTTTTTGATTTTTTTTTTTAAATATTTTCCAAAAATACTTTAAATCAATCTTGTAGATCTCTTATAGGTTTTTTGAAGAAATTTATATCATATTCTTTATATTTTTATTAAATTTCATTGATTCATAACGCTGTTGCAGCGCTCTAAGTTGACAGGGTTCGTCAATGATCAAATGTAATGCTCAAAATGAAATGTTTGACATAGTTTAATGATCTTTTTTCTTTTAACGTTAAATCTGTACGACTTTACTTCGTCGTCGTCGTCGTCGCTTCAACCGGTGGACGTCCAGTGCTGGACATAGGTCTCACGAATTGATGCCCACAAGACCCGATCTTGTGCCGCCTGGCTCCAGCGGCTACCGGCGATCCTCCTTATATCGTCGGTCCACCTTGTGGGGGGTCTTCCTACACTGCGTCGTCCAGTGCGGGGTCGCCATTCCAGCACTTTCCGACCCCAACGTCCATCGGTTCGTCGGACTATGTGCCCCGCCCATTGCCACTTCAGGTTCGCGATTCGTAGGGCTATGTCGGTGACTTTGGTTCTGCTACGGATCTCCTCATTTCTGATTTGATCGCGTAGAGAAACTCCGAGCATAGCCCTCTCCATCGCACGCTGAGTGACTCTGAGCTTCCGCATGAGGCCCATAGTCAGCGACCACGTCTCAGAACCGTAGGTCATCACTGGCAACACGCACTGTTCGAAGACTTTGGTCTTCAGGCACTGAGGGATATTGGACGAAAAAGTCTTCCGGAACTTCCCGAACGCTGCCCAACCGAGTTGGATTCGGCGGTTGACCTCTTTCTCGAAATTGGACCTACCTAGCTGGACTATGTGTCCCAGGTATGTATACTCGTCAACAATTTCGAGTGTAGAGTTCTCAACGATGACTGGGTGGAGCGGAACATGGAAATTGGACATAACTTTCGTCTTATCCATGTTCATTTTTAAGCCCACCTGTCGAGAAGCTCTGCCGAGGTCATCGAGCATTGCATTGAGATCTTCCAGAGTCTCTGCCATAGACTTTACTTATTCATTGCTAACTCTTATCCCCTCAACCTATGAGGTAGAGTAAGCTACTACTGGTTAATAACCTCACGCATGTCTTAAAACTGCCTCATTGGTCTAGTGGTTAGCATGTTCGACTACAGACATGAGGTCCTGGGTTCGAGTCCCGGGTCGGGCCAATTCAAAATCGATGTTGAGTTTTCTATTAAGATTTTCTCAATATTTTCCCGAAGTTAGGAAGTTGGCGGTGTGATCGACCCCCGTGCCTCGGAGAGCACGTTAAGCCGTCGGTCCTGTGCCTGATCTCTCTCCGATCGTGTCGAATTACCGTCACATTGGACTATGAGAGTGAAGGAATAGAGAGTGCACTTGTGTACTACGACTGCCAATCTGTAGTAGAGCAGCGTGGTGAGTCTATGCTCCAATAACCCTCTCTCATATGAGCGAGGAGGCCTGTGCCCAGCAGTGGGACGTTAATGGGCTGCTACTTACTTACCTTACTTTATGTCTTAAAAATAAAAATGCGTTCAATAAAAAATGTAAAACTCATGTAACATTTCAATGGACTATAGATATTTATCAGGATAAAGTATCAAGCATTTAAACAAAGCAAAAGCTACAGAAAGGGATACATCAATTAGAAATCTAATAGTTTAAGAACATTTACTTAAGTGAAACACTGAAACTGAGTTGTAATGTAATTTGAAACGAGAAACGACTTTGTAGCTCCCAATGTCACTTCAGCTTTTAAACTCAAATGTCAGTCGAAGTTTGCAAACTTTTACAACTTCGCTTGTCGCTGTAAGCTTCAACCACATGTACTTGTATACCTACAAACTTTATAGCGCTTTCGTTAAAATATTCACTTTTCGAAAACTAGTGCAAGCTCTTACTACTTTTAAAGAATAGTGACACAACTCAAAAAAAAGCAACCAACGACATAATGACATTTTGAGATGCCACAGCATCATTTTTGCTTAATTGAGTATGAGTTTATTTAAACAAGAAAATAAATATTAGTTTATAAATATAATAAATAATTTAATAATAAATGTTATAAAAGTGAAATTTTTTATACTCTTTATTGCTTATTAATTAAACACAGACATTTATTAAAGATACCTACCTACAAGTAACAGTAAAAGAAATGCAAAAAAGGCGGTCTTATCGCTGAATAGTGATATAATGGCCGGACAACTTTTGGTTTTAAAAAGCTGTATGTAAAATGTAGGATAGTTAATAGGTTAAACATACATCATATCTACACACTATTGCGTATATAATTCAATAAATAAAATCAAAATATTATTTAAGTAGGCTCAAAAACCACTTTCAACTCACTTCAAATCTTCAGTAGTTTGTCTATTGGAAACAAATCTACCACCGGTTCGGAAAGTTGATGCCGCTGAGAAGAAACCGACAAGAAACTCAGCGGTTACTTTTTAAATATAGTTTTGTAGGTTAAAATGTGAAATATTTTAGTTCTATGTTCAACTGGAATCAAATCCAAACATTTTTCTCACTTAATACTTTTTGTAAAAAAAAGCGTGCGTACAAAGTACACATGTCAGAAGTGAAACTTCTTTTTTAGATATTCTCCACACATCGCACCCTTACTGTACGCCGTTGAGGTGTTCCATTAATCATCATATTTGACTACGACAATCACTTGACCATACCGACGTTACGGTAAGTGCCTCTCATATCCGGAGATCTTATAAAAGCTTGAAACTAACAAATTTATTTCAATATCTGTACACCAAAAAAAACCTGTTGGTCATATGAGACAGCACCGTTTAAATGAAACAACTTCACAAAGTACTTTACAGGTTAGTTATTTTGCTATCACCAGTGTTTTATATGTTAATGACAACAACAACATAAAAAAAGCACAACACTATTACGCAAAAGTGTCCCCCCACCCCCCCGGCAGCAACAAATGTAAGCTCATTGCTATTTGATTACAGACAGTTATATATTCTGCAAAAATCGCACCCTTACTGTAAGCCGTTGAGGAGTTCCATTGATCATCATATTTAACTACCACAATCACTTGACCGTAGCGAAGTGACGGTAGGTGACTCAAATTTCCTGAGATCTTATAAAAGATTCTGCCGAGTATCGTTAATTTACTCTTAAGAATTGAAGACTTCCGTTACTTTGTCATGGACCCCATGATCAAAACGTAACCAAACTATCATCAATCAATCTTTGAAGTATATACTTTCCAATAAAAAACGAATCATCGAAATCGGTTGGCTTGTTCTTGAGTTATTCGTCCATTTTTTGCGCACATGCTTAATACCAATTTGAGACTTATACGGCTTTCTCATGGACGCCATTATCAGAACTGGACTAAAAAAACATGGGACCCTACAACAAGCATCACGTATCATATAAAAAAATAATCATCGAGATCGGTTCACCCAGTCGGAAGATATTGGTAACAAATATAAAAAAACGCTGCACATCTTTAGTGACGCTAATCACGTATACTCCGTAAAAATTTTACCCGAACGCGCCTAAAAAAGTTTTACTTCCAAAATACACATATATATGTATATATATACATATANAAATATATATATATATATATATATGTACTTCTAATATTATCTCTAAAATTTTAATGTAAAGTTTAAGTGACGTATGTTTGTTGAATTGATAAAATTTATTTATATAATTAAAACACAAAATTGACATTGACAACCAAAAATTTCTAAAGTATTTGACGGACTTGGCGGATGGCGTAATATGTACATTTATTAAATGTTATAGTATTAAGTTGTGAATGTTTTGTAGAAACACAAAAATGGATACATATAATACTTCTTAAATACGGTACCCAACCACAAAATATATTAAAACCGCGCTAGAAAGAAAGAAAGAAAAAGCATTTATTCAAGCTAGGAGAGCTGTGTTACGACAACTGATAATTTCATCTACATTTCCTTTGGATGGCTATACTATGTGTGCGTTCTTACGTAATTATGTATGTGTGCGTGTGTGTGTCTATGATATTATGGTAGTTTGTGTGTATATGCCTCCGCTACTGAAATACCATGAAATGAGATTTATAAAAAAAAAACAATGCGGTACATAAATATGAATAAACAAGTTGCAAGGGCCGCTGTACTGAGTTTAAAACCCGTATTACTGGGTTCCCTGGTCATCCACTATTTCAGTACAACAACAAATAACTTTAACATAGGTTAGGTAAAAATTATCAATTTGTAAAAGTGGTAGAATGTATAACCTAGCGTACAAAATTGCATGTGAGAATGCTTGCGCGCCAGTGAGTATGGATGTGTTTGTGCGCATGTGTACGTCTGTTTATATGTGTGTATGGGTGTGTGGGTGCGTGTGTGGGTGTGTGGGTGAGTGTGTGGGTGTGAGATACCATAGGTACTACTTGAACAATCACTAATGTATTCCCCAATTTTCACTAAGTTCTGGCGATCTGTCAGGTAATCTTTAAAAGCGCATGCGGTACGCCTCTTATGCCATAGCTAATATAATTTATGCCGGAGGATAGTAACAAACACGCTATCAAATACCTTAGCTAAATCTAGAAAATCTCCAAGACATTTGTTACCTGAATCAAGCTGGTTACTAATTTCATGTGTTAAGTTTAATACAACATCTTCAGTGGAAATTAGATTTATAGCAACCAATGTCATAATGGTGACATGTTGAGTATATCTACCTCGCTATTTTAGTTGACGAGAGTCGACTTTAGTGGAACGAACATCATATAGCCGAACGTGACGGCTCAGTCTCGTTCAATACCCATTAAATAAAATACAACGCGCACTTAAGACTGCCGAAGAGAACCCTGAACTATTTTGAAATATATCTGACCTTGCCTTTCATATAAAATTGTACACCACAAAATTGTTTTTGCTGTTATTTTCTACCGTAATAAAAATCAATCCAGACCTCCATTTCCGTAAGCAATAAAACTGCCCAATCTAATATTTACTAATGCAACCACGAATTTACGTAATATTATGTTAGTTGCGGCTTTTGTAGGAAAAATAAAATATATTTTAATAAATTTTATGCCCCGTTAAGAAGTCCAGGGAAGTTTGGATGCATGGATCTCCCTCCTACCGTCTGGTGCGGGTGCTGACGGGGCATGGATGCTTCGGCAAGTATCTGCACCAGATAGGTCGTGAGAAAACGCCCGTCTGTCATGAGTGTGGTGCCACTGTATATACGGTGCACCATACGTTGACAGTGTCCGGCGTGGGCACCCCAGCAGCATTTGTTGTTGTCGCTGGTCCGAGGAGACCTCTCTTTGGAGAGCATAATTGATGTGATGCTCACCAGCGAGTTTGGATGGAGGGTGGTTGCCTTCTTTTGCGAGACCGTAATCTCGCTAAAGGGGGCTAATGAGAGGCAAAGGGAGGATGCTGCTAATGCCCTTCCTCTCCGTCGAAGGAGGCTGGGTGGCAATAGGCGCAGGTATGCGCTCCACTATTCCCCTCAGTAAACTGTAGACTGGTACAGTCGGCATCATCCAGGTTACTAGAGTGGAATGCGAAATGGGACCCTCTAGTGATCTCATCCAAGGATGACGAGGGATGCGCTGGGTTTTAGTGGGTATTCTGGTTTCAGCCAGTCCCACACTCCCGGTTGGAAGAATTCTTATTCTTCCGGGGTGCGTAAAAGAACTTGCCAGCGATAAAACAAAAAAAGGGAAGTTTTTAAAGGTGGTTAAATATTGATAAAATGCTTGGGATGCAGGTAAAGACAACAATTTCTACTGCCCTTACAAACTATTTATACCCGTCAAAAATTTGATGACTGTCCGGTGGTTTAGTAATCGATTGAGTTTCGTTCAGAAATTAAATTTAAAAGTGAAGTATTAGTAATTATTAAGCGGAACGAAGTTTGACGGGTCAGCCAATGGAGTTTAATGTAGTAATGGAGTATTACGGCGAGATAGGAAACTACAATCATAGTGCGCCTCTGTGGCACGAAAGGTATGACGAATTTCAAGTTAATCTGGCTAAAATTTAGGAGAAATTTGGTGAATGAGGATACTTGGTGAATAATGGGACGAAGGCCTGGCAGCCGCAGTGCCTCCGCTTTTTAAATCTCAGAAAGCTACGATATCCAAGTTAATGAAATGCTGTTAAAGACAGTTTTGATCTATATGAAATATACAGATATATAATATTTATTATTCAAGTAGGCTCAAAATGCTCTTTTGAACCGTCAATAGCCTGTCCGTTGGTAACAAATCTACTACCGGTTCAGAAAGTTGATTCCGCTGAGAAGAAACCGGCAAAAAACTCAACGGTTACCCCTTTGAACATAGTTTTTGTACGTTACAATGTGTTTAGCTTTCAAGTGCCACATCAAGTTTGTCATTTAAATTATATTCGACATTATAATATGCCTTTTGTAATAGAACGTTTTTAACATATTTCTTAAATCTATGTGGAGGCAGTCACAGAAGTGATTTGGGTATCTATTAAAAATGCGTATGCTCAACCCGACAAAGGATTTCTTCACTCTAAAATATGACGTTACAAGTTTGTTTTATATTAAAATTGTGTGTTTCGCTCCTTTTCCTGCATATATGAATATTATCACGGATATATAAAATGTTATTCAATATATATTGCGACGGTACTGTGAGTATTGATATTTCTTTGAATTTTTCTCTTAAGGAAACGCGAGATCCCAATTGATATATGGCACGTATTGCTCTTTTTTGCAATATAAAGATACCCCATTACCCCATAACAGTATGCCGTAAGACATAATGCTATGAAAATAAGCAAAATACACTATTTTAGCAGTTTCAACATCAGTGTATTGCCTTACTTTCCTAACAGCAAATGCAGCTGAACTGAGTTTGCCTGCCAGAGTCTTAATATGGGCACCCCACAGAAGCCCAGAGTCTAAGTTTATTCCTAAGAAGACTGTACTGTATAAAGTAACACATATTTTTTTGTAATATGTAAAAGATAAAAATGGTTACTGCGGGCTATCATTTAGATATCAAGTATATAAGTCAAGTATTTAGATATAAGTCATTGCGGATTGTTTATCTTATTGAGATATATAGTTCTGTAACACAATAACTTGATCTATCTTGTATAGTTTAGCTATCGTTTGCGATTTAAGCGCACAAAAATATTTTTGTAACAACATCAAATTGTAAATATTTGAATTTTTCGGCTTTTCTGTACAATAATATTTGTATTATACTTATAAACTTTCCTCTTGAATTACTCTATCTATTGCTGAAAACTGTATTAAAATCTGTTAAATGGTTTTAAAGTTCTAAGTGAATAAATAATGGGAGCAACTTCATTTTATACTATGTAAAGATATGTTAAGTAAGTGGCCGATTAGTCTAGCCGCGAACCTGTCCAGCTGCAGATCATGAATTTGACTCTTGGGTAGAGTCGAATTAAAATAATTTTGGGTATTTCTAATTAAGATATTCTGAAGCTGCTGGTTTTGATCTCTTGATCTCTTTGAGGCGAAGTACTAGGCGGCACGTGCTTGCAAACTTCCTCCCGCCTCCCGGAATTCCCAGTTTTCCTCATCACGGACGACATAAACGAATGCGAAAGGTAAACACATGGTGCCTCACACATGGTTCGTTTCCGCTGGGTTTTAGGGTTCGAGTTCCGGGTTTCAAAATTCAAAATTCAAAAATCAATATTGAGTTTTCTATTAAGATTGTCTCAATCGCCCAAAGTTGGGAAGTTGGCGGTGTGATCCACTCCCATGCCTCGGAGAGTACGTTAAGCCGTCGGTCGTGCGCCTGATGTCTCTCCGGTCGTTTCGGATTCCCGTCACATTGGACTATGGGAGTGAAGAAATAGAGAGTGTACTTGTGCACTATGCCTGCCAATCAGTGGAGCAGCGTGGTGGGTTTATGCTCTAAAAACCCTCACTCCTCGGAGTAAAGAGGCTTGTGCCCAGCAGTGGGACGTTAATAGGCTGCTACTTACTTAAGCCTTTCCTAGCAAAAAAAAAAAAATATAATCTGTAGTTTCAATTCCTTTCAGCTGAATTCTTCCTTTAACATTAATATAGAGGCCTTATTGGCTGATGGGCTATTGAAACTAACATTACAAGGAGAAGTTTAATAAAAGTTTGAGTTCCATGTTAGAGAATAGCGTTATATTTAAAACATGAAATGTATACGAAAGTAATTGGCTATTTCTACGTATGGACGTAATTTAAATGAAAAATAAACGTTGAAGGTTGGGTACGCCTTAAAAGGACTGCCCCCTTGAAACTTTTCTAATCTTGCTCACGGACTCTCGTTTTCATGAGAAAATATTTTTTTAAGGGAAAGCACTTCATAAACGAAAACCGTTTATAAAGGTACTGTTTAGTGAACTTACAAAATCAAAAATTTTTAATACTTCTCAATAAATAATACTTCTGGTGTTTCCTATTTATAAATCTGTCTGTCTCGAGATGGAAAATAAAAAGAATATATTTTTTTAAATATCAACGGCCTGCTGGCGTAATGATGTACGTATTACTTGCAGTTCCGTATTCGATTCCCAGTAAGGCTTTTTTAGGAAGTTGCTTTTCTAATTTATCTACATCTTGCTCTTGGAAGGTTTTGGCTGTGGCTGGAGAGGACCCTACAAGCGGGCTTGAAGAGTTTTAAATGCTATTGAGTTTAAAATACGTTATGATCTTGTGTACAAACCAGTCCAGAGGGTGCTTAGTCAGATAATCTGTCCGGTTACTAAGCATGCGGGTAAGCGACCCCGGAAGCCTCGAGCTGTTACTACCGTTCTTCACTCTCCTCTCCGCGGCTGTAATGTCCAATACCTAAGCCTAATGCTCCCCAAAACTCCTCTTATCCACATATCGAATCTTTTCTATCCAACTCCCACACCGATAAATGGTGATATATCCATTCCTCGCTGACCTAAATGTCACAGACCGATAACGGGCAGCAGCGTTATCGGTGCGAGAGGGTCAGAACTGTGATCACTAACCCGCTTGCCAAGCGTAGTGATCATGGCAAATCCACGAATGATTACAACAAGGCAGCAATAAACCATTGAGAGGAAAATAATATTTTTTTGGGGTTAGCGCGCTACCATCACAATCTCAATCACAACTAAGCATCAGGCAAGATTACAGTGACTAACCTGTCAAAGAAAAATATCTATATGGGTTCATTCACGTAATAGTAGTCTCAGTATAGAGTCAACTTCAAAAACGCCATTGTGGTATTTTAACCCGTTAAAATAGTCAATAGAGTTAACTTACATTTTAAACATTTTGACGTTTTTCGTCATCGTTTTCCCGCGACTCTGTCCACGTGGACTAATGTTTTTGGGTACCATTTTTACCATTTATGGCTAATTGCCATTATAACTAAGAAAACATAAGTATAGATAATTGAATAAGCTATTGGCAGTGTTTCACTACTTATTGGTTCAGTAGTTATGGCTGGAAACGGAGACAGACTTTTCTATTCCTTATATTCATCGAATCAACGGCTTAAAAATAAGATTCGAGCCCCTAACTCTAACCTTTTTTCGCAATACACTGTAGCCTATGTCCTTTCTCAGGGTTTAGACTATCAGTGTATCAAATTTCATTTATATTGTTCCAGCAGTTTTGTCTAGAAAGCGCTACAGACAAACAGAGTTAATTTTGCATTTATAATATTAGTAAGGATTAAAACATAATGCTTAAAACACATATCATTAGCACCGAAATATTAATTGAATTGAACAAACAGCAGGATGTTTAACATTCTGAAATGCAATATTATGATAATATTAGTTACGATATGAATATGGCCTGCTGCATATTATAAAATTGTTTCTTTAGATTGTCTTTTGAATGGAAAGTCTGATTATAATCATTTGAAAAGTATTTTATAGGTAATGAAACGGTCTTTAATAATATTATTTAACCGGATAAGGATTAATACAGAGGTATGAATAATAGGGTTATATTATTGTCGGCACTTTTATTAACTTTTAAAATGTAAAAAAGTAGTTATATTGGCAAAACTACAGTAGTTGGACATATGGTATCGCGAACTTTTTGTAGATATTAATACGTTCTATCATATTGTGGGATATTTCTTATTCTATCATTAATAGTTTCCGCAAAACGATGACAGTTTTTTATTGACTAACTTTTCACACCTTGGGTTACATTAATGCATTTGTATTAGGGATAGCTATTATATATATTTTTGCTTTTTGAACGAGATGAATCTATGATGAATGGAAATGAGGCGTGATGCTATGTATGTATGTATGTAAAATTCGTTATTTTAAACTGCCGACTGATAAACTTGACAAACTATGATCTTGATCCTCAAACAGAAGAAAAGCAAAATAGCTAACATAATTTATCAGGGGTTTTAACCTTGATTTCCTTTGTATTTAAGCCAGAAGAGATACTAAGTTCTTTTTTACATTTATCCGCGATATTATCATGAACATCCTACCAGTAAAGATACTCATCTGTAAAATGTGAGAATAAAAACAAACGTAAAAGACCCGTCATAAATTATGGGTATGTTTTCCGTAACAATGTGTATAATATATAAAATAACTTTTTAAAATCAGCTTAACAAGAAATTTGAATTATATTTTTCCATAATTGATTCGTTCATTCAAATACAAATTCAGGCTCAGGAAACCTTACTTTATAAACATGAGGCAGTCTGGTCTTATGCGTCTACACAATAGCATCCATGACGTCTGCATATTGTTTACTCGCATTTCCATTTACCTGGACAACACTTTATACCAAGATATGCAGGTAACAAACGATGAATATATTTGACATTTACTTCATTTTTAAAAGAGTCCTCAATAATTTTTATTAAATGAAAGCTAATAGAGAAATCGTTCTATAATTTGAAGGATAAACAACAGCGGGGGAGTGAACGAGTTGCTCTAATCTAAATAGAATAAAATAAACAAAATATATTGCCTCATTGGTCTAGTGGTTAGCATGTTCTACTACAGACATAAGGTCCTGGGTTCGAGTCCCGGGTCGGGCCAACTTAAAAATCAACATTGAACTTTCTACTAAGATTTTCTCAATATTTGCCCGATGTTGGGAAGTTGGCGGTGTGATCCACCCCCGTGCCTCAGGGAGCACGTTAAGCCGTCGGTCCTGCGACCGGTCGTGTCGGATTCCCATCACATCGGACTATTAAAGTACTATGCTGGGTCTGTGCTCTAAAAACCATCGCTCCTGGGAGTCAGCAGGCCTGTGCCCAGCAGTGGGACGTTAACGGTCTGCTACTGACTTACTTTTTTTATATTGTAATAATGATGATAAAAAAGTGACACCTGACTGAGTTTGTTGTGGGCTATTCTAAGAACAGGACACGAAGTAAGTCGCTCTCTAATATCATGATCAGTAGCACATTGGAAATAATATATGGAAAAAAGCTATATTTCAAGACTGAAAAGTGCTGTGGTAGCCTACTTGAATAAAGAGTTTTTGAATTTCAATATTTTTTTTAATAAATCATCAAAGATCATATTTGGGATTAACTAAAAGAAAACTTTTGCAACAAATTTTGAAAGAAGCAGAATGTTGATTGAAAGATGGGCTTTATTGATAACATTAAAAAGTAAATGAAAAGAATAAGACCCGAACAAAACTGATGCAAACGAGGAAGTGCGATTCTTAACCCAATAGTGCTAAATATAGCTACGTTAAACAAAAAATAAACAAAAGAGTAACTGCATGCCGGCGTCGAGTGAGAATTCTTAGTTAAAATACTGCGGGAAGATGCTCCTAGTCGAAAACTTATTATATCCGAAAACAGAAAGATTTGTAGTATATATAGGTTTATTTATTTTTTTAAATGACCTACGATGACCTACGGTTCTGAGACGTGGTCGCTGACTATGGGCTTCATGCGGAAGCTCAGTCACTCAGCGTGCGATGGAGAGGGCTATAGGCTCGGAGTTTCTCTGCGCGATCGAATCAGAAATGAAGAGATCCGTAGTAGAACCAGAGTCACCGACATAGCCCTACGAATCGCGAATCTGAAGTGGCAATGGGCGGGGCACATAGTCCGAAGGACCGATGGCCCTTGGGGGCCGAAGGTGCTGCAGTGGCGACCCCGCACCGGACGGCGCAGTGTAGGCAGAACCCCCACAAGGTGGACCGATGATATAAAAAGGGGCGCCGGTAGCCGCTGGAGCCAGGCGGCGCAAGATCGGGCCTTGTGGAGGTCATTACGTAAGACCTATGTCCAGCAGTGGACGTCCATCGGTTGAAGCGACGACGACGACGACGACGACGATTTATTGAAATGTGGCTTTAGGCGTCATATTTTTACAATATAATCCATAACACTTTACTGTTTCCGGTGCATATATATTTACGAATTTATAAGAGATCGCTTTTAAGGGACAAGAAGGCAAGGCAACGAAATGACTTTATGTGAATATTTTCCTAGTGCATAGAGACTACAAACTTAATTTACTANATGACTTTATGTGAATATTTTCCTAGTGCATAGAGATTACAAACTTAATTTACTAAGCATAATTTTTATAAGCATTCAATTTCTTTGTAGAAATTATTTTTACAAATTTATTAACTTCTATATTATGCATGTACATTGCTCACTACACACTTCAATACATTTTTTAACTCATTTCACGACACCTCCAATTTTGTTGCGCGTATTTATATACATATTAGTAATTATAACACACATAGCCACATTTTATAGTTCACTTTTATTATTGGATAATGCAGTTAATGGATAATGAAATATTAATATCTGGTAACATTGATTCTTTGAAGATTGCTATCAGGAGATATATTTATATAGAAGATATAAATATATCTCCTGGCAACAAAGATTCCCACTCTGACACTTATTTAGATCTAATTACCCCACAAGGGCTATTTCCAGCACACTTCTTGCCGACTAGAGAAACCAATTGCCTTGATCACATTCTGCTAAAGACTACTAGTGAAGCAGCTGTTTTTGTAATCAATACTCATATAACAGACCATGCTCCTATCCTTCTTTGTTTGGGAGAACGTAAAAATTTGAACAATTCATCATTTAGTGAACGTATAACCATTGATACAAAATCCATTATAAATGACATAGCCCAACAAGACTTTTCAAAACTGTTGCAATTGTCTGACGCTAATCAGTTTGCAGAATCATTAATTAATACACTCTCTTCCATTATTCAGAAATATACGTGTTTCAAAAAAATTTCAAACCGTAAAAAGATAATAAAACCTTGGATTACTCCAGGCCTTTTAAAGTGTATTCGTAATCGTGATAACCTACATAAAAAAGCAAAACTATCTCCAGAGAGTTTTATTGCACAGATAACATATAAAAGGTATAGAAACTTTTGTAATAACTTCAACAAATGTTGAAGAATGTTAGAATAACTTATGAAAAAAAAGAATTAGAAAAGGCCGGGAATAATGCAAGAATGACATGGAATGTAATTAAAAGAATCGCTAACTTAAATGGCAGGCCCCAAAGTGCTACAAAATTACTTAATTTAACCCATGACCCCAAATTATCAGTTAATAAAATAAATGAATATTTTTCTGCTGTTGGTTCCAACCTTGCTTCAAACATAAAGAAAAAAGTTACTAAATTAGAAGATTCCTTAATAAAATATCTACCTACTCCTAACAAACTTCGCGTTTTAAATTCGATGGTACTCTTAGATACGGATGAAAAACAAATATACGCTATTATAAATAGCTTGCGGAAGAATGTTGCTGTGGGTTATGATAATATTCCTACATCCATAATTAAAGCTGCTCAAAATATTCTAATCCAACCAATCACCTATTTGTGCAATTTGTGTCTGAAAACTGGAATTTTTCCTAAAATACTAAAGAGAGCTCTCGTTAAACCTATCTACAAGAGTGGCGATCCACATAATGTTAGAAATTATAGACCGATCTCTATTCTCCCTACACTATCAAAAATTTTAGAAAAAATCCTAAATGTTAGGCTCGTTAATTATTTAAACACTAATAATCTTATTCATAACAATCAGTCGGGCTTTAAAAGGGGTGTTTCTACTGAAGATGCTATCCTTAAACTTACGGAATCTATAGTCAGAGCACTTGACCAAAAAAGAAAGGTCCTTGGTATATTCCTCGATCTAAGTAAGGCATTCGACAGTGTCTCAATTCCTCTCTTGCTGAGCAAGATGGAAAATATAGGAATACGTGGCCATACTCTCTCCATTTTCCAAAGTTACCTAACTGGGCGTACTCAGCAAGTTAAATTGGGTGACTATATTAGTGAAGATAAATCTTTGACCTACGGAATACCACAAGGAAGCATTCTCGGTCCCACATTATTCCTGATTTACGCGAATGAAATTTGTCATATCAATATCCCACATTGTAATTTCTTATCGTATGCCGATGACACTGTCATGCCTATTGAAGGTGATGACTGGGATGCTGTTAAGAATACTACAGTGAATGCGCTGGCAGTTGTTTCTAAATGGCTTGCTAATAATCTCTTAACCCTAAATATATCTAAAAGTCAATATATTCCATTTTCCATTCGCTCAAATTCCCAACCGAGGGAGAATTTTACTATTAGAGCCCACATTTGTGGCTCAGTAAACTCAGTAAATTGCGATTGTTTGTCATTAGCCCGAACAAATAGTACAATATATTTAGGAGTATCTATTGACTATAAATTATCTTGGCACCAACAAATAGATTCTACAGTATCAAAAACACGAAAATTAAATTTCATCTTTAAACAGCTTAGACGTGTATTAGATATGCATTCTCTTAAAATGACGTATTTTGCTCTCGCACAATCCATCTTATCATACTGCATTACAGTGTGGGGTGGTGCCGGACCTTCCCTACTATTACGAATAGAACGTGCTCAGAGGTCAATATTAAAAACGATACTTGGGAAACCTTATTGGTATAGCACATCTCTTATATACAAGGATAGTAAAGTTCTAACTATAAGGAAAATCTTTATTTTGAAAGCAATTCTACGAAAACATAAATCGTTAACCCTTAAAGTTGATATTATGAATGAAGCGAAACGTAGGAATTATACAATATGTACATATGAAGCGCACAGAACTACACTAGCGGACCATCAATACTATGTTCTTGGGTCTAGGTTGTACAATTATTTCAACAAAACACTAAATATTTATCGAAGTACAACCCGGAAATGCAAACTACAAGTGAAAGACTACCTCAATGGCCTTTCTTATGAGGAAACTGAAAACTTACTTTATAAAATAATCTAATTAAAGTATATATACGTATATTCACACTTACACACATTCACATACACGCACCCATACATACAACACAGACACATAAACCCATACGCAGATACATACAAGCATGCCTTTCAATATAACTTAAAAAAAAATGTTTATCTTAACATACATAAAGATGTGCGGTTGATTGTAATTGATAGTACATTAGGAAGGTGATGACTACTGAAACACAGTTTATACTAGTTCAGTAGTCATCGATCATTATTTGTAAGAACAATACTGTATGTCTTGATGATAAATAAATAAATAAAAATAAATTATGAATGTGATACTGCCGGAAAAAGCTAGTATTTTATATTATGAGTTGACAACAGCTTCCTCATTTAATCGGTATGTCATTAATTAATGCGATTTAAAACCATTTTGCATCGTAAAGGCATGCTGTCACTCAGCAATTTGCAGTTCATTTACGTGGATATGAAGTACAAGGGAGAATTATACATTATTTTGACAAAATCCATAGCTTTTAATAACTAATACTTAACTATACTTCTTAATACTAAATACTAAATAATACTAAACTAATACTTCATAACTAATACATTATCTAAATAAGTGTACTTATAGGTAATAATGGATTTTGCTCTTCATTGTGTATTGATTGAAAAATGAAACTTCTTTAGGCGCATGAGGGTAAAATTGTTACGGATGAAACTTGTGATTAGCGTCACGAAGCCGTGCATCTTTTTTATGCTGATTCTTTAAGTTATTAAAGTAGTCTAATATTTACAAACATTTGGAAGATTAATTTGTTACTCGTCATTTAATAATTTAATGTACTATTGTTCATAAAATATTTAAATTCAAAAACAAAATTTAATTAGTAATTTGTAATATTGACAAAAAAGCATGTGACATTTTTATTTGCAAATCGTCATTTGAGATTTCGATAAATTATTTGTGTTAATTTTCGACACTTATTAAATGATATTAAAATGACAATTAAATTCATTACATTCCTAAAATATCTTCCTTTTTCCCTCCTTCTAAGCGACGGAAATCTAAAGTTTTAGATTTGTATAAATAGAAACAAGACTTAAGAATTTGTTTGCCAAAGAAGTTTCACTACTGACATGTTTATCCACTACACACAGTTAACTTAAACTTTACAAGAATTTATACTGATTCATAATGATGTAGATTTCTTGTTGTTGTTTTTAGTTATAATATCTACAATTTCTTATGTTTGAGAAACGTCGAAATATATATAAAAAAACAGCTTCCCCAACTTATTACCTGAGTTTTGTTTTTCGATGTATTATAGTTGCCAGATGCCTTTTTTTTTTAAATAAACGTAGTTTAAGTTATTCCTTATAACACCGGCTACCAATAGCGAAAGTTCCATCAAAATCAGTCCAGCTCAAAGTGTTCTTAAACACTCAGCGAAATGTTGTTAATCTGAAATTGGAGTGTCTGTAACACTCCAATTCTATTTTTTTAAATACATCTTGGTAATAAGACTGCAAGACTAATTGTACATTTTTTGACATAAGTAAGTAAAAAAAGTAAGTAGCAGCCCATTAACGTCCCAATGCTGAGCACAGGCCTCCTCACTCCGAGGAGCGAGGGTTTTTAGAGCATAGACCCACCACGCTGCTCCACTGCGAATTGGCAGGCATAGTACACAAGTGCACTCTCTATTCCTTCACTCTCATAGTCTGATGTGACGGGAATCCGACATGGCCGGAGAGAGATCAGGCGCAGGACCGACGGCTTAACGTGCTTTCCGAGGCACGGGGGTGGATCACACCGCCAACTTCCCAACTTCGGGCAAATATTGAGAAAATCTTAAATAGAAAACTCAATATTGATTTTTGCATTGGCCCGGAACTTGAACCCAGGACTTCATGTCTGTAGTCGAACATGCTAACCACTAGACCAATGAGGCAGATGTCATAATAAATGTTAGTACAGATTTTATCAAAGCCGACACTGACGATAAAAGTTTATCGGTAGCTAAATTTCAATAAAGTTTTTCGTGTTCGTAATTTATGCGTCTTTTCCGTGACGTTGTACCATTTCAGTAATTCTATAGTATTAAAGTAATCTTTTTGGATGTTCAAATTATACATACAGATACTGAACACGTTGCTTTCAGCAAGGACGTTACCGAAACAGATTTAATTTGTGTGAAATATTCCTGTGTAGCCAATATTATGTCAAACCGCATTTTCACTTAAATGTGGTTTTGTATTATTAATTTATCAAATGACTCGCATATATGCACACTTATATTTACTTATTAAGCTTTATTGTGGAAACAAACAGTATAGAATCCCTAGAGATGTCACTAAATAAATTCAAATCCTTTATTAAAAGAAGATAAAAAGTTTTGGGAATGAATTGCTGTTATCTAAATATTGTAAATTAATATGCAAACTTAATAATTTCACACATTTTATTGTAAATAAAATCTTCTTCTTCTTCTTCTTTGTTTAGTGGCTTTCAGATTATCTTGCCAGTGTCAAGTTTGTTGGAGAAGGAACGTAAGAGATTGTAAGGTTTTTGTGAAATCAAAATTTTGATAATCTACAAGTAGTTGACACTTTATACTCATTTACTACCACCACTAAATAATAATAATAATTAAGGGTTAGGAACAACACAATGCAACACAAGATGAACACTTTTTACAAAACATCTACAACTTAATTCTATTACATTTAATAAATTTACAAAGATATTTACAGTAGGGACTATATACAAGGGTTAACAAATACTCAACATTTAAAGAAAAAGGAACTCTGGGGGAGATGATGTCATAGATAGGATGGGAAATTTTAGGGCAGTTGAAAAAGATGTGGGGAATAGAGTCTTCGTCTAGACCACATTCAGTAAATAAAATCAAACCTTCATTCATTGACATGAAGTAGATTTTTAAATAATTATTATAGCTGTTATTGTTATAAAATAACAGTTACTGTTTTATAATTATGTTATTTTAAAGTGTACTTTAGACGAATTTGTTAAGGTTTGATTTAATTTAACAATAGCTTGTATCAAATTATTGTGTGTTAAACCCAGAGTATTGTTTTTTTTGTAATTTTATGGAAATTTAAATTTTTCTCGGTTCTAAACATATGCTTAGTGCGAATACAGGTCAATTCCTTTGTGATCATTTTTATTCAGTTTCTTTTAAAATAGCTCCTAGTTGTTATTCATTGCTGGAGAGCTAAGAAAACGATTACGTTTTTTAAATAACCTGGAAGCCAATTTCTGTAATATTTTTTGTAGTTCTAAGACCGTTTATTGGTAAGTAATCTCAAAAAAAATGCAGAATATAAATCCGAAGACTTAAGTTCTAAGTAATTCTTCTAAGCCCCTCAATCAGTTTTCTACGAAAATTACTGGCTATTTGTGGACAATACGCTAGGAATTTTGGACTAAGTACAATGTCAATAAAACGCAAATGATGGTATTTCGTGCTGATAAAAGCCCAGAGAGGATTCCATCAGTATACATTGATGGAAATCCTATAGAAAGAGTGACTCAATACAAGTACGTGATGACCGCGATATTTTTCAAAGTCAAAATCAAAATATCTTTATTCAAGTAGGCCTATTACAGCATTTATGAATTGTCAAATATTGTTTTTTTTCCATAAAATTTTTAAATGAACGGCTGATGATAACATTTAAGAACGACTTACAATCTAAAGTTCCGAAAACGAGGGTTCCTTCGCGCCCTGATCTGAGAAGAGCCCACAACAAACTCAGTCGGGTGTACGTTTTTTTTATGTCATCATTACAATATATATTTTTATTTTATTCTATATCAAGGTACATATAGAGCAACTCATTCACTCCCACGGTTTTTTGAATTCTAAATATTCCTTGAAATTATAAAAAGATTTCTCTATTAGCTTTCTTTTAATGAAAGATTGAAAGTTACTCATAGACATCTTTGTAACTTCTTCTAGGAGTTTGTTATAGAAACGTATACAGTTACCCTTGAATGACTTGTCAATTTTATGTAACCTACTAGAATTTACAGCAATTTTATTTTTATTTCTTAAGTTATATGAGTTGCATTCACTTTTTTTCGTAAAAGTGTCAATATTTTTTTTTTATTGCTGACAGATTAGCGCTTGACTGTGATCTCACCTGAAGGTAAGTGATGATACAGTCTAAGATGGAAGCGCGCTAATCTGTTAAGAGGCGATATAGCCTTACGGTTTCTACATAGCATCATACCGGAACACAAATCGGCGGTACGTTTTTGCTGGGTGGTAACTAGCCACGGCCGAAGCCTCCCACCAGTCCAGACTCAGACAAATTAGAAAATATAGTTTCCTAAATTCGTCCTACCGGGGATCGAACCCGGGACGTCCGTTAGCAAAGCGAATACTCGCACCACTGCGCCAGTGAGGCATTCGAAATGGACGTATAACAAGTTTTATATTGAACGTGAAAGAAGGACGATGTTAGATGTAACATGCTCGCTTCCCGTTTTAGTCGATGCAGCTTTGGGGCAAAGCTGACACTGTTTAGAGAATATTGCCAATGCTTCTACACATGTCAGCTTTGGTCTAATCATACGAAAACTGCATGTAGCAGCATTAGGGTGGAGTATAATAACGCGTACCGCATTCTGATGAAACTTCCTAAATACTGCAGTGCGTTGAGTATGTTTGCTGACGCCAGTATTCTTGATTTTTTTCGTGATTATCATGCTGCACCTGAATGCGCGAGACAGAGAACGAGATTCTCAGTTTATGCTTAGAGTACCCTGGCAACCCAATAATAAAGAACTGGTTGAACGTGCACGGTCACAGAAATATGAAATGACACATCATTTCAGTATTTACATGTCGGAATGCAAGAGTCTGCGGAACGCTGGCGCCATCTGTGTATCGGCGTGGGGGCAGAGTCAATAAGTGGCAGTCCGGCGCGTCTCTCGGCAGTTCTCGAGTGGCGGTCGCCCGGAGTGGTCGACTATTGAAAATGTCGCGTTCCTAGCTATTATTGTTAATGAGTTTGTGTAAATTGATATAGGGAACATTAAGTGATTGAACATTATAATCCGAGTTAATTGACAAGGTGTTTGATTGCACCAACATTACCCACGAACGCCCACAGAATAAGAAATTAAATAATGGATCCCATTAATGACGATGTCGGCGGAGAACCCTACGCCCCTGTGCTTTATGTTTCTCCGTTCTCTCTTATTCTCCGACATATATATAATTTTAATAAAAAATGATAATTTATTTTAATATAATATTACAATTTAATTAAGTTTAGTTAGTATATCGTGTGTTATTTGATTTATATTGTTTTAAATTTAATTACTAACATAATTTTAAAATTAGATTTGCAAACTAATTATTGGACGACGAAAAAAAAAATGTCTTAAAGGAATATATTATTATTAAATTGATTCTTTCTAATACGTTTTTGTTGTCGCAAATTTGATTTATAAAAGCTAATAATCAACTGTAATTTAAAAAATGGTCCCCTTATGCATAATGCATATAAAATTATCGCAAATAGTCATCTCTATCAACATATACAACTATGGCTTATTTTATTGTAATTTTCGATTTCACACTTTTGAGGCAACTTCAACACTGCTATACAGAGAGATTGTATTGTTTAATAAATAAAAAAAAAGCTATTTTTACAGCACTTGTAATTACAAAAGGCATTAAAGCTATGAATGCTTTATAAATCGCAGTAATCCGCGCACAATATATTACATGCTAGACTTGCGTGAACATCGAGCATGCATATCGCTTTCAAAGCGTCTGATAAATTCCAAAGATTTATAGCCAGCTTCAGCGATATTTCAACACTTCAATACGAAGAAACGGTCCGGATTTATCAATCGTATAATCCAAGAAAAGGATGGGTTAATAGCTTATAAAATTAAGTTATATTAGCTGTTAATAAAATCGACCTTTCTTTCCATAGCGTCATGTTTTATCATCCATAATTCGCATGTCAAACCTACCTCTATCAAGTCATTGTGGACCGTCGTCAACCATGTGTGTTGCTTCTTCTTTCTCCTTTTTTTTTGAGCCCGTGGAAATGTACTTCTCGTCAGATCTTCGTAGAATATGGCCTTGCCATCTTAACTAATATTGACATTCATTCGTGTCAATGAAAAAAGTTACCTTGCATCGTGGATTTGTAAACTCACGCAGACAAGGTCAATAAGGCAGCATCCATGGCTCGCATCAGTTGGGCATCTAGCATTTGTAATCTCACTCCTTCGTACAAATTGAAAAAAGTTTCACTTGCATCGTGGTTTTATAAAAACAGGCAGTTAAAACCATTATGGCAACATTAATTTCTTTTATACATACTTTATTTAGTCTATAACTTTTTCACTTAAATTGTTAGTTTTGTTTTATAAAATATAATAAATATATATTTTTTTTCTATAACAATTTCTTATTTTACACATACTAGGTTGAGATTATCTAGTAGGTATTGAGATACTTGTGTCAGAAAATCTCGCCCTCACCAAAGTATCACACTCACAGAGTTATAAAAGTAAAAGAATTTTATATTCTTATAGCCTGCTCTTTATGTAGTTATTAATAGTGAAAACTTCACTGGTCTATGTATTTGGCGGCGGCAACGTTTTTTAATGTTGGTAACAAGGTGTGCAGCGAACTAGCAACAAAGATCTAGCATTCAAACTACCCCCACTCTCAGAAACTAGTATAAAAGGGCTTGCATTAGACTGGCGGGCATTCCGCTCTCCGTAGACTACTTCAAGAGAGCCGTCAATCACCCCAACCCTCTCATTAGAAATGCCGCCTCTTATGGGATTAGGCTAAACATCCCGCCTAGGAAGAGGCGGCCCAAACACGTCCTTGACGACCCAGACGACCAGATTACTATTGACAATGCCCCGTACACTAACACACACACACAGCGTCTTCGCCGGCGAAGACGAGGTCCCCGCTATCTGACGCACCCCGGCCGCGGCTCCCAGTCGCGGACCCATGGGCGTCAAGATTAAGCACCTGTCCGATTGTCTTTTTCAGCAGCAGCAAACGTTGCTCTAAGCCTAGGTCCGAGCCTCGCAGGAGGCGCCCTTAGAGCAACGTTTTCCCCCGACGCAGCAGGGCCCTTCTACGGGCCCACCCCTCGGCAGAGCTTCTGCGCTCGCCACCCCTCTCGGTTACGCTGTAAAAGCCAGTAGGGCTAACAGCAACTATACACATCGAATAAAAAAAAAAAAAAACTGGCGGGCATTCTTACTCGAAGTACTGCCCGGTGCATACCTTGCACACATAAATTATTGGTTATTATCATTTAATTAAGAAAATAATTAATTATTTAGTTTGAAGTTATAAATAATCGCTGTGAAAATTGACTGTGGTTGCTTTTATTTAAACGACGGAAGACCAGGACGTGATATATCGATTTTATTACTTTATAGTTGTAAGCACAAATTGTACTGTTTGTTTTCCGTAATAAAATAAAAAAAAGGTATATACTACCTGGGAAGGTTGGACAGTTACTGTACTGTGCTCAATCATCAAATTTAAACTATCTTCGACTGTATCATCAATAACCATAGGATGATATTGCAGTGAAGCCCTATATTAACAACAATATGTCAACATTATCGATATACATGGATTATATTGAATGTCAGTAACACGAATTAATCATTAACAATATGATCCATATTGTGGGAAGCCATGATGTAATTTTAGATGGTTAATTAAATCATTAGTCATCTAGGATAAATGATTAATTTTGTTATAACATGTCAACGGTAATAAATGCATTGAATTATTATATTACATTACAGCGTTTTGACTTTATTCGATTGATCTCTGAAATTGGCAGCGAATCTTTTCAGTACTAGCTGGTTATTGCTGTGTTAAAAGCGCTTTTTACTATATGATGACTGATGATGGCAATAAAGAACAAGTCAATAGTCTAGGATTGCGGCATGTACTTAGAAAAATCCATAACAAACTTAGTCAAATATTTCTTATTTTATATCTGGAGAGCATCTATCAATCTCTTATACTTTGGTGTAGATGCTGACCAGACATGGCTGCTTCGGCAAGTACCTGCATCAGATTGTTGAAGAACCCGTCGCATGCCATATGAATAATGTTCCTATTAATACATACATCACACTGTGACTTCTATTGACGTCTTTCATTGGAGGAGATCTTTCGCTGGAGGGCATAGTTAGCGCAATGATAACCAGCGAAAGGGAACAAGAGGACGCTGTAGACGCTTCTCTTCTACGTTGCAGCAGGTTGGGGGTAGGAGGCGTAGGTTTGCGCTTCACCTGCCTCCTTCATAAGTTTCCTTGTTGTAATCATTCGGAGTATCAGTGTAGATTGCACCAACCGATACTCTGGTGCTCCACTAAAGGATAGGTGCCTTAGAGTTTTAGTGGGAATTTAAACTCATCAACGAGTCCCACACTCCCGATTAGATGTCAGATCAGATCGGGATCCGAAAAGGCATTTCCCAGCGTTAAAAAAATCTCTTGTTTCACCTTTACCTCTGCAATACTACGTGAACATGTATTATTTAAGTTCAATTCCTTCGCTACCATTCTTCACCGTGGTTTTCGATCACATGGGACCATGGGGAAATCTGTACTTAGTGACCGTCCACATTGCGAAAGGATTAAATTAGCTAACTTTCAAATGCCTTTAGGAGTAACTTAGTAACTGTAACCATCTTTGCCTTCATATTGGATACTAAAACTTCATTATACTATTTGACTACAAGACTGAAATTCTGGCTAATATTTTACAAACGCGTTATTTCAGATTAAACTTTTGTATTCTCAAATCAACTTGTAAAGGCGGAAGCTTTGACATAAATGGAGTTTTATCAAGGTCAGAAAAAAACAAAGAAACAAATTAAACAATGCCTCGTTAGTTGTCAAAGAAATTTTTATTGAACAATTGGAGGTTAATTTTTAAAATTGGGCCAATCAGTGTGCTTACTTGGTTTCCTTTGTACGTATAACCTCGTTTCCTGAAGTCAATCATAACATCGCAATATCGTAATATCGAATTTTACGTTACATAAGGTAATTGCGCCACAGCGGGGCATCTAGCAGACATTATATGTCATAACAATATCATAAAGGAAATACATGAAATGTTTTATTAAAAGAAATTGCTGATCCAGCAATCTTCTTACCGCCTCAGGATCAATAAATAAAAGGCTAAATGGTAATTACAGAATGTTTTAACTTTTGTTAAAAATGTGGTCAAACTTTACTGAAACAAAAGGAATTAAAAAAAAACGGGAAAAATATTACAGTTGCGATCAGAAATTGTTGGTTGTCAATATCAAAATTGAAAACAAACGAAAAAACAAAGTCTTCTTTTAAATTTAATTTGACTTCAGAAACGCGGGTCGAAAATCAAACTTTAGACATACAAAAAAAAAATAGCGAAAATAAAAACCTCAGTATTATATTTAACTAGCAGACCCGACAGACTTCGTTCTGTCAAAACGATTTGGATTGTGGCAGATTTCAGTTTTACGAATGATTTTCAAAATGAAATTATAGGAGTACTAAATATCTATAACCTTTACATTACTATTCAATTTGGTCGGGTTGTGACGATTCAATTGATTTCGAACTTTCTGCAGTGGTAACAAAGTGCAGATTGACTCTTTGACGTTAGGAACACACCTACATTGCTTAGCCAACAGTGACTACTTGTAATTATGAACTTTATTGAATAGCAATAAAGATCAAATTGACTCTACATTTTAGTTAGAAAACGTTTGTATGGTAAACAAAAAAGGGCTGCTTTTAGGGTTTTCCCCTGCAATTATTTAAACTTTTCTCGCCATCCTTGAACTTCAACGCACATTTAAAAAAAAGAATTGGCAATATTGGTCCAGGTGTTGTGGAGTTATGCGCTTACCAGCACATTTTGCTATTCATTTTTATATTATAGATTAGATTACAGAACGACTTCTGAATTTAATTGATTTCGATCGTCGAATGTTTAACAGTTAGGAACTTAAGATTAGCCAACTTAAGATTGTATGACATCATCATTAACCATGAGGTGAAATCAGTCAAGCGCTAACCTGTCAAAAATAAGAAAAAATAAAAGTACGAGCGTACAAAGTACACATGTCGGAAATTAAACTTCTTTGGCAAACAAATTTTTAAGTCTTGTTTATATTTATACAAATCTAAAACTTCAGATTTCCAAGATTTAGAGAGAGGGCAAAAGAAAGATATGTTAGGAATTTAATTAATACAAATAACTTAATGAAATCTCAAATGACGAATTGTAAATAAAAATGCCACGTGTTTTTTTTTAATATTAGAAATTATAAGTTTTGTTTTTTAAAATTTAGAAACCAGAATTTATGAAAAAAATTATTAAATGACTATTGGTAAATTAAAATGCCACAGGTTATTTGGAAATATTGAAACTACTTTATCTTCAAAGGAATTAGCATAAAAACCTTCACATCTTCGTGACGCAAATCACGCGTTTCATTCGTAAAATTTTTCTCCTCATGAGCCTAAAGAAGTTTCACTTCAAAAACAGGAAGTAGCACATGTAAACGATTTACTAACATAGTTACAAAGACCTCAATATTATTATATAAAAAATATAGTAATATAATAGTAATCTAACTAAAATATAATAAAAGTGATCTCTAAAAATAGTGATATCTAATTTAAGGTCTACCAGTTCATATTTCTAAACGACTTAATCTCAAAATATGCGTAAGTAGGTCGTTTATTTAGCACAACACGAAAATAGATCAAAATGCCTATTTTACCCGAAGATCATGAATTTATCTCATCTCTAACACGTTTAAGACAATTTCATGAATTCAATTAATTTTAATGTTTTGCTTATACCATTAGGTAAACTATGAAATAATTTCGATTGTAAAACCAGAATGTAACAATAACATTTTGCTTAAATCAATGTTACAAATTAATTTTGTGTTTGTTGCCAATTAAAACACAAAACAAGATCGATATTACCTAATATGTGTATATTTTATCAAGACATGTTAATGTTTATTAACCCTCTCAATTGCTGAGGTAATTTTTGAATAAAAAAAGGTAAGTAGAAGCCCATAAACGTCTCACTGCTGGACACAGGCCTCCTCACTCACATGAGAGAGTGTTTTTTTGAGCATAGACCCGCCGAAGACATAGTACACACGTGTACTCTCTGTTCCTTCACTCTCATAGTCCGACGTGACGGCAATCCGACACGACCGGAGAGACCGACGGCTTAACGTGCTCTCCGAGGCACGAGGGTGGATCACAACGCCAAATTTTTCCCAACTTCTGGCAAATATTGAGAAAATCTTAATAGAAAACTCAATATCGATTTCGAATTGGCCCCACCCGGGACTCGAACCCAGGACCTCAGGATCTGTAGTGGAACATGCTAACCACTAGACCAGTTTGGAAGTCAAGGCAATTTTAGCATATCTTGGATAAATTGCGGAGGGATTTTTGAAAAAAATACCTTAATTATTAAGTGTGCACAGAATCTCAAATGTAAATAGATTTTTATAATTCTTACTATTTTGTGTAAAGGGCATACCAATCTACACAAAACATTTTATTTATTTATTTATTTATGCATCAAAAAAGAAGTCACAGTAGTAAGAAATTAAAGTTAGTATACATAGGATACCTTATCCCTTTGGAGAGATCTCATCCAGGAACCCCAGAAAGTGGAAGAATTTTATAAAACATGTGCTGTAGGTACACAGATATGAAAAAGCTAAGAAAATGTCAGCATACATACAAGCTAAAGATATATTATACATACATATACTCATACATAAACTACATATAATATATAAATACAGATAATATACATAAATACTAAAGATATAACCGTAAGGAACTGGATAGAAAATATATATATATATACATATATTGACAAAATTTGAGTCCTAATTGAAGTGATTACTAAATTATTTTGTGATATTTAAAAAGTACTCCTTTAGTCCCTTTTTGAAAGTAATGTACTAAATCATTTCAAGTTATGCACTTTATGTATATTAATTGAGCGACGATATATCGACGGTACGTAGTCAAAGGGTTAACGAGCAGAACTAGTGCAATACGATAGTGCAAGATCGTCATTTGGCAGAAGACAATTGAGAAGAACATGGTAACTTGTGATGGTAATGGCAAGAGGATAATCGAAGGCGCAGCTTCGTATACCTACCCCCCTTTTTTTAAATCTTTAGTGGAATTCGCTAAGTGAAAATGTATAATATTGAACGCAATTACGGTTTTTTGTTGATTCATATTTATGAATGAAAATGCGTGCGTACAAAGCACACATGTAAGGAGTGAAACGTCTTTGACAAACTAATTTTTAAGTCTTGTTTATACTTATACAGATCTAAAATTTTAGATTTCCTAGACTTAGAGGGAAGGGTAAAGGAAGATATGTTAGGAATTTAATCGTCATTAAAATATTAAAAGTGTCGAAAGTTAATAGAAATAATTTATTGAAATTTTAAATGACGAATTGTAAATCAAAATGCCACGTGTTTGTAAATATTAAAACTACCTAGTCAAATTTGGACGGCGAACTTGGCGGTTTTAAAATAATAAATTAAATAAAATATAAAATTTTATTTATAAATTACTACTTAAAACGAACTTAGAGGATCTAAATAACTTAATCGGTCGGAGTGCAAGACGTGACTGCCTGCTTGTGTTTTCTTCCGAAACACAATGCCTTTGAATACATAAAAAACGCGGTCCTGAGGGCCGGGAAGGCAATGGCCAGTTGCACCATGTTATCACATGTGCAGCGTTTTTTATGCGCATCTAAGGGTCAGAAATCCCTTGTCAATTTTGAGTAATATATTACTTACAGATGTCTGAATGGCCACAAGTGGGCACATGTTAGGCCTGCATAACTACCTAACCTTCAAACGAATTAGCATAAAAACATCTGCACATCTTCGTGACGCTAGTCAGGCGTTTCATCCGTAAACATGTTTACCCTCATGCGCCTAAAGAAGTTTCACTTCAATAAAAATGTTATAAATTCTATTAACAACTCATTTAAGGGTTACTCTATAATTTCTATAAAAAACTCTTAGGTGATCTTCTAGAGAGGAAAATGTATAAGACGATCGTAAGACCTGTCATCCTGTATGGATCAGAGTGCTGGGTCACCAAAGGGGAGAATGAAAGGAAATTGCATGCAGCGGAAATGCGAATGTTGAGATGGATGTGTGGAATGACAAAATTAGATAAGATTAAGAATGAGTATATTAGAGGAAGTGTGAAAGTAGCACCAGTGACGGAGAAGTTAAGGAGTGGAAGGCTATCCTGGTATGGGCATGTCATGAGAAGGTAGGATAGCCATGTATGCAAGAGGGTCCTAAATATGATGGTAACCGGCAGGGCCGGCAGAGGGCGACCAAAAAAAAAGTGTGGATGAATTGTGTGAAAGAGGATATGTGTGTAAGGGGTGTGAATGTAGAAATAACAGCGGATAGAGTGAAGTGGCGAAAGGGAACATGCTGTGCCGACCCCACCTAGTGGGATTAGGGGAAGTAAATGATGCATTACAATTTGAAAGATTACTTGGACGATAAAAAAATCATGCCAGTATTGCTGTAACCTAAATGAAATATGTTAATATTAAAATGGATGGTAAAATAGGATATCCGAGTGAGTTTATTGTGGATATGAAACAACCCTGGTAACTTTAGCTTTTACTTCGTTCTTTAATATCAGCATCAGTTGTACATTGAAAGTAATAAATGGAAATCCTATTTGACTGTTAAGGTCTACTTGAATAAAGAATTTATGAATTTGAATTTGAATAGATTCTAGGTGGCAAATAGATGAGCCTCTTTCGCTTTCAATTGATCCATAAATTACCCCACAAGTTAAAGCGATGCGAAGAACTAAGACATTGTGTGACAAGGGACTGAATGTTTAAAAGTTTTGTGACGTCACATGTTAAAATATAAAAAAACTTATATACAACTTTACCTCGTGCACTGTTTTGCCTGATTATTTTGTGTATTAAGCATCCTCTAGCACAAAGGTTGTTTGGAAACAATTGTCTTGGTCGCTCCTTGGTGTCTCTATCTATATATGTAATATTAAATTTATTAAGATTGTTTTCTATTGAAATAAGAAAATCAAAAAAGAGATGATAGTATGTAAAGTCGGTTTTCCGAACATAATTCTACGTCAGAACGTCATAAGAGAAATTGATGAAAAATTGGATACTATTATATATTTAATTGAATTGATTCGAAGTTTATGTTACCACTGTCTCTCTTTTAATCAGACACATTGGTTGATGAAATGGACGAGAGATGATATGTCATAAACCAAACACTTGGGTCGATCGTGCCTCTCTATCGCTTACTCCGCGGTCTCGCTTGCTCCCTCAGCTTGTGACACTTACATGCTTGCAACTGGCGTTCATTGTTATCTAAGACGTTAATACGTCAATTAAACAATTACTTCTTAAAATCCTAACATATCATTTGTCATCTATCATGACATAAAAATTGTAATGGAACATGAGTGGATGACAAATATTTCGCTAACAATTGATAATGTATACTAGATATGGAAAGCCTTGATGGCCTTCTAGTAAAACGTCTGGAATTTTCTTGAGGGAAATCGCTGGTTCGAATTCTGGATTGGCGCTGTTAAGGTTTTCTTTATAAAAATTACATTTACGAGCATTAACATGTGCTTTTCGGTAAGGGAATAATTCGGTAAATATCATGAGGAACCTTACATATACTGGGATATGTGTAGCCTGCCAACCTACAGAGGAGCGGCGTGGTGGATCTATGCTTTAAAAACCCTCTCTCCTATCAGTTAGAAGGCATGTACCCAGCAGCGGGACGCTAATGGATTGCTATTTTTTTTATATATTGAATAAGTCCTAAAAGTTCTAGCAGCGATTGAATAAAATTGGAAAAATTGTTTTAATTGAATTATATATAAATATTTTTGAACGACTTTATTATCTGAAGTATTGCGTAGAAATTATTTTACAATGTTACTACATCTGGTATCCTTTGTAAGTTTTCACGAGTACCCTTTGTAAGTTAACAAGCTCAGTTGCTTGTTAAGCTATTGTACACTTTTCTGAGTTCGCAACAAAAAATAAGTCACTTAGATTTTCGGTATAATAGAATAATATGTCAAGTAATTGGTGTTTTGATTGTATATAGAAGACTTAAGTTGTACATGTGTACCTATTTATCGATTTTTTAAGGCTGAGATATATAAATCGTAACTTATAAAAACGTAGAAAACGAACAAATAATTACAATCTGAAAATGTCATTACCTATTAGTGTTACTTTATCGTCGTCGGCGTCGTCGCTCCAACTTATGGACGTCCACTGCTGGACATAGGTCTCACATAATGATGTCCACAAGGCCCGATCTTGTGCCGCCTGGCTCCAGCGGCTACAGGCAACCCTCTTTATGTCGTCATCGGTCCGTCGGACTATGTGCCCCGCCCATTGCCACATCAGGTTCGCGAATCGTAGGGCTATGTCGGTGACTTTGGTTCTGCTACGGATCTCTTCATTTCTGATTTGATCGCATAAAGAAACTCCGAGCATAGCCCTGTCCATCGGACGTTGAGTGACTTTGAGCTTTCGAATGAGGCCCGTAGTTAGCCACCACGTTTCCGAGCCGTAGTTCATCACTGGCAACACGCACTGTTCGAAGAGCTTCGTCTTCAGGCACTGAAATAATCTACTACTACTAAAAATATCTGGCATAGTTTCCCGAACCCTGCCCAATCGAGTTGGATTCTGCGATTGTCCTCCTTCTCGAAATTGCACCTACCTACCTCGACTTATGTCCCAGGTATGTATACTCCTCTACAATTTCGAGTGGTGTGTTCACAACGATGATTGGGTGGAGCGGAACATGGACAGTCGAAATAATTTTCGTCTAATCCATGTTCATTTTTAGGCCCATCTGTTGCAAAACTCTGCTGAGGTCGCTGAGCATTATATTAAGATCTTCGAGAGTCTCTGCCGTAATTGCCACGTCATCGGCAAACCGTAGATGAGTGATTTACCCGCCATTGATGTTGATGCCCAGTCCGGTCCACTCCAAAAGCTTAAAAAGGTCTTCCAACGCCGCGGTGAAGAGCTGAACCCGCCTGCCAAGCGTGGTGATTATTGGCACAACCACGACCATGAAGACAAGGCACCAACGGCCCCCAGTTGTTGTAGTATGTTGTTTAAAGTTTTTTATAAATAATTTGTGAAATAAAAAAATAATTACAAATTGTTTGTTAGGTCGATATGGTGTTTGTTTATTGCCAACAATAATAAGATTTTACATAGTACCTTATGGGGACGTAACTTTATTGCTCGGCAGTAGGTATTTGTAGTAGAATGGTAACGAGCCATGGCCGAAGCCTCTAGCCTACACCTAAACTAATTAGAACATTAAATTGTGAATAATAATTCAACGTATTCTCGCACAATAAACCAATGAGACTGTCGGAATTATTAATAAAAATTACTGATTTAAGAAATTGTATTTAGTCAAAAAAATTAAGTAGACAATGCAGTAATTGATTATTGTTTGATTGTTTTTATTTCTTTTTCGATACCCTCCTACGGAGGCAAATATTTTGTAATTATATTTATAATTCTCTGTATATAATTTCTTAAAAACAATCGACAACGCACGGAAAACTCTTGAGAATTTGTATTAGCACCCCTTAAATTCAATATCTATTATATTTCTGATGATTAGATTATAAGCTAAAAAAATTAAAAGTGCATGCGTACAAATTACAATTGTCAGAAGTCAAACTTCTTTGGCAAACTAACTTTTAACACTTGTGTATTACATAAATCTAAAATTTTAGATTTCCGAGACTTAGAGGGAAGGAATAAGGAAGATATGTTAGGAATTTAATAAATTTAATTGTCACTAAAATATTAAGTGTCGAAAATTATATGTAATACAAATATAATATTGAAATCTCAAATGACGAATAGTAAATAAAATGCCACGTGTTCTTCTGTATGCCAATTTCCTGTCAAAAGCGGTGTTCGACAGGGATGTGTTGCGTCACCATGGCTGTTCAACCTATTCATGGATAAATGTTTGACAGATTTAAAAGAAAGTATGTATGGGTTAAGAATGATAAGCTACAGGAGATGCTAAATATTATGAATGAAGTTTTGAAAGGGAAAGGAATGAAAGTGAATGTAAACAAAACGAAAGTCATGCGTTTTGAACGAGATGAATCTATGATCAATGGCAATATTTTGATAGATGGGGAACAAGTGGAAGAGGTGAAAGAATTTGTATACTTGGGATCTAAATTTACAAAAGATGGAACATGTGAAAGTGATATCGAAAGGAGAGTGAATGCAGGGAATATGGTAAATGGTGCTCTGCATGCTTTTATGAATAGCCAGATGGTGTCTCAAAGGGCTAGACTGGCAGTGCATGCTGGAGTGTTGGTGCCAACACTTATGTATGGTAGTGAAAGTTGGGTATGGCAGAAGAATCACAAAAGTAAAATAAATGCGGTAGAGATGAGAGCGTTGAGAAG